>JARPRG010000041.1:210493-223431 GCA_031001745.1 Hartigia nigra
CCACATATTTATCAGAAGTCCCATGTATTGTGTAATAGACTTTTTATAAAAACTATCTACATTATGGTTTAGTATAACTATAAAGTATCACAATTCTTTTTGCACTGCAGACATTATTTTTTTTATATCAAATAACGGTACAATTAGACCTAACTGTCTGTTTGTAACATCAGAAATTAATTTTTTACATTGTACATTTATTTATATATAAATCTTATGCCTCATTGTAACATATGAGAGAAGTTTAGCTAGTAAAAGATAAAGCAGATATATACTGCACATTAAAATATTTGTTTTTGCTCTTCTACATACAATTAAATTTCGTATAGCAATGCGGCGCATATCTAGTCACTAGGGTATATCACTGTTATATGATATGATTATATGATGACACGATTTTAAAATACTTTGGGATTGTTTTGCATACTAGATGAAATCTAACAAGTTATTCACATCATTGTCACATAGTCCTAGTAATACCAGGACTTCCATAATTGTGTTCTTGTTCAGATTCTGGCCGGGCCATTAAACTTTCCTCATCATGCAAATTCCATCTTGGATTGTAATTTGTGACTAGTTCTCGTTTTGGTCTGAGCAGTCCCTGGATATCACTATATTTGATATTCATATCTTTGAAGGCATTAAGCATAAAGATAGCCACAATTACAGTGGAAAATCCACAAAGTGATCCCACTGTATCTTCAGGTTTCATATGCTCCCATTCACGAAAGAGAATTGCTGAGGCCACTATCACAAAGGTTGTGAAGAAAACGTAATAGACTGGAGTGACTATGCCAGTATTAAATAAGTCCAATGACTTGTTCAAATAATTCATTTGAATGGTTATGCATATAATGGCTGTGAAGAGGAATACCCATGTAAGCCAATTTCCCATTTCATTGGTACCCTGTATGGTCTCTTTCAAGGCTAATCCAAGACCTTTGCAACTCATTACAGTTAAGGAACCTATCGATGAACACAATAAGATATATACTGCTACATGGTGTCTCCCATAGACAGGACCAAACTGAAAAATTATTAATATTGCAATAATAATTATGATTAAAACATAAATAATGAAGCCAGGGTCCTTCAACTTTTCTAGTAATACGTCCAGACTCTCAATTTCCTCTTCTTTTGGGGAGTGAAGTACTATCATTGTTGATCCTAGGATACACAGTACACAACCAATCTGTAATGTAAATATTATTATTCATCAGAATTTATTAGAATACCAGTTTTTTATATTTTAATAAATATATGTATAATGCATACTTTTCCCAATAAATTTAACTTCTCATCTAAGTAATGGGAGGCTAGCATTGCCGCTACTAGAACACTGAGTGCTCCCAATGGAGTAACCAAAGATGCAGGTGCAAATGCATATGCTGCAAAATTTGCAGCTTCGCCGATTCCCACTAAAATAACATAAAAAGTTGCATAGTCATAATTGTTAAAAGCACAATTACATCTGAAATAAAAATTAAGTTTGTATTCCGTATCTCTGTATCAATAAGCATTACATATAATTGATCAGATATGAATAGATAATAAATAACATATAATAATCTTAATGAACTGATATCGCGTATAATAGATATATATAACAAAATTTTTTACTCATACGTACTAGACAAAAGACCTGCCCACCATATCCATTCTTTAAGGTATCCAAAACCGCCAGAACCAGCCCTTAATCCTCCAAACCTTTGAAGTCTTAACAATGCTTTTTTCTTTATTATAAAGCTAGCTCCTGCAAAAGAAAAAAAAAACATTTAAACGCAACAATCGTATTATCAAATGATGAATACGAAAAATCTGAAAACAAGTCATAACTCAACAATTGATTTACGCGCGTAGTGCGCGCAAAAATATTTGTCTAAGTATCAGTACGGAGCTTTGAACTCTATGCATACTGAAATGCATCAAATGATGAATACGTAAAATCTGAAAACAAGTCATAACTGAACAATTGACTTACGCGCGTAGTGCGCGCAAAAATATTTGCCTAAGTATCAGTACGGAGCTTTGAACTCTATGCATACTGAAACGCGCCTCCGCTAAGTTCTCATAGTCAATGGAAACGAGAGAAATAATCTCCGGCGGAATCTTCGTCTCTCCTATACCTTTTGCGCATCTCTCTGCGCCTGCGTATATAACGCAATACAGCCTCAAGAATAAGTTCATGTAATCATAGTCAACAACAATATACGTTTTATCGTAGAAAAAGGATATTTATTGTTACTGACAAACTATGACAAACCTGTAAATGTACTTAATAAGTATACAATCTGAAACAATAATTCGTTAATTTCCTACCTCGAATATTCCAAGGTTCTTGCAGTCAACAAAATTTTATAATAGAACTGTATGAGAGAAAGATAGAGATACCACTTCTCGTTATCTCTCTCGCACCGATGACTAGGAAGCTACAGTGTGTTCAGTATGTATAGAGTTCAGTGATACAGAGTCCAGACACAAACATATCCTGAAGTCATCTTTAAAATGCTTAAAAGACAACTTCTGTCACATTAGACATGTAAAAACAACTTTTGGACATTAGGTGTGTCTGAAAGGTCCAACATCATTGATCATTTTAATTAAGGCATTTGTTCTTCTAGGATATTAAAACTATTTAAAGTCAAGGGATATTACTGCGCACAATCAACTGCTTCGACATTGTATTATTTGACTAACCTATAAATCCACTGGAACTGATTGCTAATCCCAGACCCACGTAAAATTCAGCCGTGCTGTATGGTTTAACGACGTTATTTACAGTTTCTAGCACCGTCGCTTTTATAGATTGCATATTCTCTTGTCAACCACTATTAACTTACATACAGATACAAACGTCTTTATTTAGACGAATGTGGACCTTATTTTGGAATACCAAATTTCTCTTGTACGCGTTTAGTCACTGGTCTTACGTGAAATACATTTTGCACAAAAATACTTTCTGATTACTGGATATCGCTTAACAAGTACTGTCAGACTATTACTTTATCTACGATAACGATTTGTTATTGCTTATCTTTCAAAGGATTTATTTGTAATCTTACAAGACCGTCATTTCTGACTAATATTTTGGCGCTACGTTTAAATAGCCACGTAGTTTTTATCGTAGTTTTATAATTTGATGAACTTGTAATATTTATTTATGAAATTGTCCTGCCATTAGATAAAGTGTGAAATTTCAGTTTTAGAAAATAGAAATTTAAGGATATATGTGCATTATTATACATTCTGATAAGTAATGTAAGGCAGCTCAGGTTTCTAGTTTAAATTGTCTAATAGGAAAGAAGTCAGAAGTAATCACACTGACAAGGAATGTATCTGAGATTTAATAAAATCTTGCAATGTTTAAAATATAGTATAAAAAATATTGCATAAAATATTAATTGTAAATTGCATTTTTCCATGGATCACACCTTATTTTCCATATTCAACTCTAATGAGTTTGTGTTGTAGTCTGCTGCTTTATGTATTTTAATTTATTTACCAACAAATTTGTTTATCAGCTAACAGGGATTTTAATGTTTTTTGCGTGATCAGTCTCATGGTATGCGTGGGAACTGCCGACGTGTACAAAACACAAAAAACTTGATCTCCCTCTTTGACAGCATGACACTTATGATATTCTGAGCACCAGTATGTTTCTTTAGCTCCCTCAAATTTTTGTCCGTTTTCTCGTTGATTTATTCTCCTTGGTGTTTCTGTACTATCCAGATCAGATTCTTCAATATCTTCAGAAAGGAGAAATGTCTCTACAGCTTGATGATAGAAAGTTCTTAAAATGTCCAGGCGATGAGTTCCCGTCACACGATTTTTTGTGTTCTGGTGATTTCTACTCAGTACAAACTTGCCAATTCTGTAATTCGCGAGCAAGAATCTGTAATGTAATTTTTATTTGTATTACTATCATTTCGAAATTAGATAGTGAAAAATATATTACCCCAATATGCCAGAGTCCAGTAATGTAGTAGAAGGGAAATTTTTTGGGTAAGATTGTTCAGCGGCTCGTAATACATCTATACTG
The DNA here is from genome assembly GCA_031001745.1 of Hartigia nigra. Classification (NCBI taxonomy): domain Eukaryota; kingdom Metazoa; phylum Arthropoda; class Insecta; order Hymenoptera; family Cephidae; genus Hartigia; species Hartigia nigra. The sequence continues at coordinate 214,533 of JARPRG010000041.1, forward strand.
CTTCTCCAGCATTGAATAGCTAGTCTTTCGACTTCTGTTAATTCTGGAGTAGGTCCACATAAAGACAGTACTTCAATGTGATTCACTAGAGTTACAGATACAAGTCTAAAGGCTACCTAGATTTTTAAATATAGAATATCAAAGTAATAGTAAAGTATGCATTAAATTAAGAGAAAATGATTACATTTGGACTTTTATTTGGTAGAAATACTGGAAGGTCTCTGGCAGTACAACTGTCTTCGGTAGTAGCTGCTATCGTTAAGAGTTTCCTTTCTATGGGATCAAGATACCACCAACTTTCAGTCGCAACTGACAAACTACCATGAATTAGGACACAACCATACATTGAATCCAAACATTCCATGTAAGCTTCTAAGCAAGCCTGAAAATAAGAGAATTAATATTTACTGTAATTTATAAGTTTTTGACATTTGTGTAACAATAAGTATTCACCTGCAACAAATGATTTTCAGCGCACATAATACTCTCTGTCATATCAACTAAGTCAGTCTTTGTAGAAATTCGATCGCCAATATCCAAACATTCTAACAATCTGTCTATGATGGGATTGCAAATCCGCAAGTCTCTTTTAAGTTTTTCCACATTCCTGGGACTCTTGATATCATCTATACCAACGACCAAAATCATTGCACTGAATACTGCATCAAGAAACTGATTAAGAACACGCTTTGTTGTTCCACTGGCAATTGCAATAAGCGTAATGCATTCTTCATATTCTTTCCATACGACTGTAGTATCAGGCATATCTGTATTTAACAGTTCCATGTTTTGTGACTTGAGAAACATGTGAACTCCATTCAATGAGGCCATTTTTGAAAAAGTCATCTAAAGCATTTATTATTTGATAATTTTATATAGTGGTGCAATATTGATATGACAGTGATAATAAAAGATTTTACCGTATCACCTTCGCCCTTTTTTCTGGCAAAAATAGGTAAGCCTCCAGAAGAGGTCAGACACATTACGTGTGCCGTCATTTTTAATTACACTCAAATACTAAATAAGACATATAGCTTTGAGGTTATTTTTTAGGGATTAGTAGGCTGCACAAGTCCATATATATATGTGTATGATGCACAAAGAAAGGAGCGCAGGTAAAGAATGAAACTAAATATTCAACTTGATACTGTTATAAGTAATACAATCTTTTCTCACAGTGACAAGAGAAATTATTATTTGCCACACTTTTATTATATTTATGAGGTATAACAATATATGCTGTAAATCTTGACTGAATATTTATTACTATATTTTATGAGATCGTACAAAACAGAAATAGTTTTCGGCAAGTGCAGTGCATTAAGTATAATAAAAGCTTAAGAATTCTGATCATATATTCCGATATTACTTCATTCTAATTTAAAGATCCTATCTTTTACTGAATAGAAATTGTATCAAAGTGAAATGTGCTGAACAACTGTACGCCAGCCAAATAGTAAACGCATTTTTCGTCAGACCGCGCAGAATCGCAATCAGAATATTAATACGTGAAATTGTTATTTAGTATATAGATAAAGTTACTTTTCTAGTTACTAGTGTTAGAATATTACCAAAATAGTAATTTGTGTACCAAAAAGGATAAAGTTTATGCGTTTGTTTCTCTGTTTTTATAAATACGTCAAATAGTCAACAATGGCAGTTGCTCCACAACTGTGCGCATCCGCAAATTGAGGGTAACAATGGCTACTGTTGTATTTGAATTGTATTTTATATAAGAAACAAAATATAAAATTATGTAAGTTTTAATAGTTTTAAGCGATTATAGTATAATTCGAAGTAATCGTGCTACAGAATTTCAATACTAAGTGATTTAATTTTCATTGTTTTTATGTAGTTCAGATTTTGCGGGCATAACTGTGGGTTACAAATGTACTTTCGACGCAGGCGTCTATTCAGTCAAATTATTGATTCGAATGCGCAATGTTACGTAGAAATTAGTTTTTCCTCGCGGAAATGCAGGTGTCAAGTATTCTCTACTAAAATTAACCATTCTAGATATTTCGTTCCTTTCTTGCGAAGGGAATAATCGTAATATAGAACATAGTGAATGAAATTCTATAATTAATTAAAATATGACTGCTCCAAGTATTTCTTTGTGACTAACCGCCTCTGAAGAAGGGACTTCCCCGTTAAGTAACACAAACAACTCGCGAACAATTTCGGAATTTGATCGTTTAAACACGGAACTCGCAACGCTTTGCAAGGTAAAATGAATGAATGTTAATTTTCATAACTATTCAATGTCTTCTAATAATTATAATATTATGAATATATATATATATATATATGATTTGAGGAATTGTTATTAACTTTATTACAATTGCTAGGTGTACCCCGTGAGCCCCGTGACAGGGCCGGGTTCCGCACGGTCCGTATGGGAATTGAGCCCGGATCCCGACGTAGTCGGGCATCTACCAAACAGTCTACTTTCCGGGGCGGCACATAGCACCCAGAGTTCTACCAAGGGAGCCCAAGCTAGACGAAGAAATGGACCCGATGCTAATGTTTATACTGATGAGGCTACCCCAGGTCAAGGCCCTACAGATGAAACTAAACGAATTTTTGAAATTCTCAGAACAGGGTTGGTCTCGATTATTGTAATTAACTGTATTATGATTGTCTTACTTAATCTGAATACTTTCTTATATATCTTTTGTGTTATAGAGAAATGGAAGCAATTGAAGAGCTTGTAGAGAAAAATGGCTTAAGTGTTTTAAGTGCTAGAGACGAATGGGGATATACACCTGCTCATTGGGCAGCTTTGGATGGTAATGTTGAAGTAAGCAGCCTATTCTCAAATACTGAAGATTATCTATTAAAATTTTGAGAATTCTTGTAATAATACTTAATTTTAATGAAATAGGTGATGAGATACCTGGTGGAACAAAATGGACCTGTAGATTTATCCTGTCTGGGTACGCAAGGCCCTCGGCCTATACATTGGGCCTGCAGAAAAGGCCATAGTGCCATCGTTCAACTATTGCTCAAAGTAAATATTGGAAATTGATAAATTTAGGTATATGACATTAACTTAATTAAATCATGTCGTTATGATGCTTAGGCTGGAGTTGCTGTGAATGCTGCAGACTTCAAAGGCTTAACGCCACTCATGACAGCTTGTATGTTTGGAAAATTTGCCACAGCAGCCTTTTTACTTGGTTCTGGAGCCCTATGTCATTTAACTGATATAAATGGAGATACTGCATTACATTGGGCAGCTTATAAGGGACATGCTGAATTAATTAGATTGCTTATGTATAGCGGAGTGGATCTACAGAAACCTGATTATTTTGGCTCGACACCTTTACATTTGGCATGTCTCTCAGGAAATGTTAGCTGTGTGAAGATCCTCTGTGAGAAAAGTAAAATAGAGCTAGAGCCACGTGATAAAAATGGCAAGACGCCACTACAATTAGCTAAGAGTCATAGACATTCAGATATCGTGAGAATTTTACAGGGTGAACAAAAGCGCAGGGCACGTTGGGTTCCGCCTATCAATGAATTATGGTTTGTTTCAATTCCTTATATTTTATATCTAATATAATATTATAATCTATTGAATACATTAAATTCATTTATTTGAACAGGGTTCTTCTCTTTGGAGGTGCAGGCAATAGCAAGGGACCATTACTATTATTCATGGGTTCAGTGCTCTTATGGGGATATCCCATGTATTTGATAAAATGTATTCCCATCACTTGGAATCTTCTTCGAGGAAGTCATTATTGTTTTATTTATTGGAACGTTGTAATGTGGATATCCTGGATCGTAGCCAACAGAAGGGATCCTGGTTATGTACCACAGAACAGCGACACTTATTATAGAGCCATTAAGCAGGTAACTAGAAATGATTAATTAATGAAAAATATCTTATTGTTAATAATCAATTATATTATCTCTCAAGATTCCGTATTTCGACAAATGGAAGAAGAGAAATGTTATTTTATCAAGACTGTGTCACAGCTGTAGATGTTTCAGACCTCTAAGAGCTAAGCATTGCAGAATTTGCAATCGTTGCGTCACGTACTTTGACCATCACTGTCCTTTCATTTATAATTGTGTAGGATTGAGAAACAGGTAAACAAAAATGACAATAAATAACTATATCTAATATAATAATAGCACCACTTATTACCACTTATTTTGCATTCTAGAATGTGGTTCTTTCTCTTTGTTATGTGCGTGGCCATAAATTGTTCATTCACCTTATACTTCGCCTGTTACTGTATCGCAATTGAAGGTATACAATTGCTATACGTTCTTGGCTTATTAGAAGCTTTTGTTTTCTGCGGACTAGGATGGATACTCACCTGCACTTCGGTAAGTAAGAATATGATTAATTCAATGAGTTATATGGATCTTACTGTACTTATTTTAATTAATAGGTACTACATGCCTGTATGAATCTCACCACCAATGAGATGTTCAATTACAAAAGATATTCTTATCTCCGTGATAAGAGAGGCAGATATTTGAATCCCTTTAGCAGAGGCCCCATACTCAATTTTATTGAATTCTTTCTCTGCCCTCCGGATCACTATGCGAATGATCCTCAGCACTATCATATTCTCAGCGAAGAAGTTATGTGAAGTGGAATTGCATTCTTATGTCCTACGATGACATCTTTCCTCATATTCTCTTACAAGCTTTTACGCATTAGCATTTTAAGAATTCTATTTTTTCGCACTAATTGCTCTATAAGAAATTACATAACTCTATTACGTCTATTTATCTAGCCGGGATACTTCGGTCCAATTCCTGCTTAGCATTTGTACAAAGAAAAACGTTCAATAAATGATTCGTTACATCGAATATGTATAATTTATTAGAACTAATATGACAAAACGAACGTTACAAAATATTGATAAAAATATCCACGTTGTTAATGCATGATTGATAAATATAATTTGATTTTTAAGACAACGCCAAGATGATCTACCTCGAAATTTAATTGATAGTTGTATAAACTAGATTAAAATATAGATCTCGCGGCAATGAGAATAATTTTAGTTACAGAGATTCAAAGATAAAGTTTCGTCCTTTAAAGGGTAGATATTAAGGTTTTAAAAAAATCTTGTATACCTAATCTGTATAATATGTGTGCATCAAGGCATGCATATGAAATTCTTAAAAGAATATCTTTGGTAAAATATAATGCATCGTCCCGGGAATTAAAAACAAAGTGAGATACACCTAATAATGCCTCATCGTCAGTCACTGGTGCTTGTGACTTCTAGTATTATATAGTTTAGCCATGATTAGAAATAAAAATTTAGCCAGACCATTCTCGCTTCTCGATTAATACATCAAGTGAGTCATCGGCATGGCAATCGCTGCTAAGATACACAGTTCATTAATCGTTATTTAGAGCATCTATATTAAAATTATCGGAGTTCGAGATCTACTTGAGTTCGTAGCAAAAATCGTAATTTGGTGGAGGTTCCGGAACTGGTGGAGGATCTTGTGGTATATCAATTCCTTCAGCATCCAAAAGTCGCAATTTTATATCCATCGAGAGAAGTGTTTCCAAATCATTCTCGGTCTCCTTACTAGTCATTTTATTACCTGGAGAAGCAAGAATGATATCAGCATCAGTCTGTATATAAGGAATGATTTCACAATACGACTTACCGAGGAGAGCATTGATGCCGTCGGTCCAGTAATCAAAAACTTGTTCATCTGGTGCGACAAAATCTAAACTAGAAACTTCTACAGAGTCTAAAGCTAGAGAAAAGGCTAACTGATGAGTAGTTTTTCGCCTCTGTAAATCTTTCATATGAGGACATTCTCTTCCTGTAAGTAAACCTCGTATTTCCACTACGGCCAATTTCGTTGGAAGCTCATCTATCGTTGGTACAGATTTTTCATCACAATCTCCGTAATGGAACACTTTGTGATTAGGAGACAGCCTCACGTACCAGAATTTGTCTTTGATTCTCTACAAAAATTTGTACAAGGTACTATTAATACAGATAATAATATTATATGAATGATTAAAAATCATACCTGTCCTCTGGCACTGTATTTAGTAAACCTGGTGCCTTCCACAAGAAATCCTAAACGCTGCTGCTGTATTAAATCCAATATTTCCGGAGTGATTTGTTCTCTGAGTTCTACGATTGGTCTCGCATGACTTTCCCATTCCTCACGACTCGTTCTCTCTTGTTGCCACAGATTAGTAATCGTCGAATACGTCAACTGTTGTAACTTATTCTTAAATTTATCCAGTCCAGTTGGTTTGCACTGTAGGGCTCTGGTGATTTGCTCACGCACCACGGAGAAGACTTTCACAAAGTCTTCCGTAGTAGCTCGCATTTCCTTCCATGTTTTATTCAAGAGAACAATGCAAACACAATAAAATTCCTCAAAGGGATGATCGTGAGTGAAGAACATTGGATGATAAGACTGACCCTGTTCGCTAGGAGCTTCTCCAATTCGTAACACCTATGTTTAAAGCTAGATATAGTTTTAAGAATAACAATTACAAATAATTTTTAAATCGTTGATATACCTCACAAAGTAATTTAACAAGCTCTACACTTGTTCTGCCAAATGGACATTCGTGTTCATCTGCTCTGCACGAGTTCTCCAGCACAACTTTTGTATAACTTTCGGTATGATTTCGGGCAAAATACACCATACAGTCCAAAGCCAACATACCGGGTGGTGTTTCCGTAAAGTCAAGTGCAGGATTTATGTCATACTTGAATCCTAATTTTTTATAATCTTTCGCGAAGAGACCTTGTTTTCGCGCAGTAACGTCACCACTCGCGGAGCCTTCGGTATCGAAAGCTATTCTACGAAGCTCTTTGATCTTGTCGTGAGCATCTTGATCCTGGGGATCCATCTTCGTCATCATTCGCTGCTCTAGTAAACTAAGCATCAGTGTCTGCAGCACGTACAACTGATGTGCCATTTCTGTTCCGACCTACAAAATTATTTAATTGGTTTTAATGTATGCTAATTTGAATTATTAGAGTCTAAATGAATGCAAATTATTTGCTGATTTATCTTTACCTGTCCAGTAGACTGAATCACATTTGTCAGGAAGACATTGCGCACTTGTTTTGATTGTAATGTGGCGGATACTGCTCTACGTTTTGTCACATCAGCTTTTAGGAAGAGAGCATTTATCAGTGCAATTGCATTCTGCTGTATTTGCGGACTCATGCTTTGCAGGTGCATTACTAAGTTTGGAAAAGTAACCTCCTTTTCGACTTGGGCATATTTTCCTGACGAATTCAAGACTATGTTCTCTAGGATACTAAGTGAGGCCTCTATGACATTTGAGTCTTGGGTTATGGACTGATTGTTGACGTAACTTGCAACTTTGTTGATGAAAGGAGCTTCTAAGATATCCCAAGATACAATTCCATGATCCATCAATTCAACAAAGGACTGTAGAGAGTAAGCCAATCCACTGCCCTTGTATTTACCAGAGTCAACCTGTTCAAAAATGTGACAAAGATACCATGCATGGATTTAAAAGCGGTAAGACAATTGAGCATTTCTATAATTTAAACAAAAAAATTCATAAAATTACAGTGAAAGCAGCTATCTTAGAAATAATATCAAGATTAGGATAATGTTGTTAGTAGCAAGCTGTCTGTCAAGACAATAAGAATGATTAGGTAGTTAGAGATAACTGCAACTACATACTTATATTAATTGATGTTTTTTTATTAATGTATGATGCTAAAAGTAATATTATTAAAATTATATATTACCTGAGAAATTATTAAAGCAAGGCCTTGTTTATTAATAAATTCTAAGGCAAATGTCATGTCCATACTGAGTGTACTGAGTTTTTGCAAAGCCAGAACCTTCTCCTCTGCAGTACCATTAATAAGTTTTACGAGTATATCACTTGCTGTTTTTGATGGGGAATGCTCTAATCGAAGGACACTCCCATTTTTCACCTCATTACGATTCTTCTCTGTAATATAATTCTGATTATTGTTCTCAGAAAATTGCAGAGAATATGTATCTGGATCAGTTAGTCCCCAACCATTGCAAAGCTCCTGAAAGAATATATAAGATGTTTACTACACAAAAGTATAATTAATACTAAACGCTGTCAAAGTGACATTTAAACGGATATTCTGAATTTATAAATGCAAACTTGTAACACGTGTACCTGTATAATTCCAGTAAGGGGTTGTTTTTGATTAAATTCAATAAGCTGGGGTACTTGGTCAGTCATTTCTACGGCGATTTTCACGATATTCGAATCTTTTTGGGCCGGCATTTTTATTGTCTGTGTGTACATGTATGTTAAAAATTAATGATACGCCGTTTTCTGTAACGAGAACGTTTACAGCAATGTCGCTTCAAGTTTATTCCTTGCCAAATTTGACATCTGCCATATCACGACGCGGCAGCCATGACTACAGGCGTCGTCCCGACGCTTCCTGCATTTAATGACTTCCCTAATTCACGCTATTCCTAGATGTATATATATATATATATATACAAATAAACACACAACATATATTGTATACTATAAGGTACATTTACTGTGGCAATTTTTAGTTACGTGCTCAATGATAAATTAAATCGTTTTCACGTAGCAGATGATTTTCATTTGAGCCCGCTGCGCAAGGTGATTCTGTGACGGGTCTTTAACTTGTCAATTTGTCAAACAGGTTTTTATAATCGCGTCATTACACTTGTCTACCTCATGCAGTCCTATGAATAACTGCGCATGCGCGAAAGCAGAATTCTGTCATCTCAAATAAAAATGTCTGCTGCAGCTGGAACATTACATTTTTGTATATGAAATGAGTGTTACAAATATAAGAGTATAATTAATAAGTCATATATAAACTTGAAATATCATTTTATTGACAACGTTCTTTTTTTCATTTTCTTTTGCTAT
>JARPRG010000041.1:226065-267409 GCA_031001745.1 Hartigia nigra
ATCAGGTAGACTCTTATAATGGATATTTCATAGTAAATTACAAACTCACCCGTTGTGTAGGAAATTGACCAAAGAGATCTGGATGAACAGTGAAGTAAAAAGGCCTCAGTGCAGTGGAGACTTCACCTGTGCTTAGAGTCCTGATTACTCCATTCCTACAAAAACTGCCAGAATCCCAAAAAAAAATTACACCCAATCGAACGATCACACATCAAGAAGCTTTACCATTTCTTCAGTGAGCAATACATCCTGCCGTTAGATTACTGCGTCTCCAACTTCAAAGCGACCATGTTAATAACATGTTTTCTATGCTACGTCGCAACTTATCTTTCTCTGTAGATGAACATGTTCCTAGAAAATATAGCTGCGCGCGATTCGCTTCATGACATACAAAGAAGACAAAAGATACATAACAGAAACTTCTATCTGAGATAACACGGATGAATCTTCCTCGCGGTAAGAACACTTTTTGAAAATGAAAAAAATAACATAATCAATCAATAAATTGATCCATTATACTAAAAATTGTATACAGCGCTAAAGATACGAGAAGAAAGATCTTAGTTATCGCTGGTACGTAATTCTAAGTATTAAAATAACCGCAACTGAAGTCTTTCTGATACCTACGCCAATGTTTAGCTCCATATAGTTAATCCCTCATCACGACCGATCGAATTAATATTTTCGCTATCGTTTATTGGTGAATGATAGATTATTCGAAACGTTTGACGGTTATTTGTTTATATAAATTTATAAAAACAAATTTGGCTAGGAAATTTTTGTTCAAATATCCCCTTCATCGTCATATTTTTAATTGACTTTTATATAAATCGATGTAGAATCGTTTGTCGGTGATTGATGGTCTATTATTTCCAAGTAAAGGTTAATAACCGTTGCATTATATGGGTAAAATAATGGTTAACTTCTTTGTATACATTTGACTATACTTATTTAATATTTACAATAGACAAAACATAATTCTCTTTTAAGAATATTAGCTACTTGGCGTTGATGGAACACTGTAACTCTCTGGTATTGTGGAGAGTGTCTGTCTCAGTTCCAGTTGTTGTATCTGAAAAGGGTGTAAAATCATATTGTCATAAAGTATAAAATAATACTATGGAATTCAAAACTTAATTAAAACAATAAAGTTATTTCACTAGTATACATCAAATTGTAGAATAAAAACTTACTTGTTGGCGAAGAGCTTTTTCATTGATTGCTGCCTTTGTCAACAGCTGTTTTACTTTGTCAAGCAGTTCTGACTTATGCAACAATTGTTGCTTAAGCAGACTAACTTCACTGTTACTCTCTTCTTCCTTTCGTGCATTTTCTAGCATCGCTATCCTTTGTTCTGCTAGTTGCAAGTCTGTTTCTAATGCCACAACATGTTGCTGTGCACGTTCGTATTGCTCTTGCAAGGAAGAACTAGTTCCTATACTAGTGGATCTTCCCTATAGATCAGATTAAAAAAACTATTGATTATAAATTTTCTTAATTGTTTGTACGGGATGATGAATGTACATACTGCTTTGCCTAAACGATTAGCCTTTGAGTTAGTTCTCAATCTTTTGTTCTCAGCTTGAAGTTTCTCTACAACCCGTTTCAATATGAAAATCGTTTTTTCCAATTCCCCAAACGACTTTTTTGAGCCTTGTTCTTGTGAATCTTTATCTGAAGATCGAGGAGTAGAGTCCGATGACTTTTCAACTTTTAATAATTCTACATATCTAGAAAAGTGAGTTAGTTGTAATGATTTCTTATTACACAGTTATTGTAAGTATAACATACTTCTCCAAATGTTCAACTTTTTCTCGCAATCTGGGTGTATCGAGATTTACTTTTTCAATTTGTAAACGTAGTTCTAAATTCTCACTTTCCAGTTTAAGATTTGATTTCTCAAGAATGTCTTTGACAGTTTCTAATTTTTCCAATTGATCTATCACATATTCATTTCCCTGTAAAGATTTTTGTTGTAAATTATGTAGTGATATATTATATATGTTTACAGTAGAAACAGACCTGAGTAATAGCTTCTAATGCTGCTATATGTCTCGTCTGCTCTTGTATCTTAAGTAATAGTTGTGTATTGTCTTCATTATCAAGTCGATCCGTTAACTGCTTAACCCGATCTCTCAAAGTATCACATTCACGTTGTAAATCTTCTATAATATTATACTGCAAAGCTGTGACTGGCCTTGCTGATAGGCCACCAATTATACTGCCATTTTCGAATTTTAATTTACTCTTCAAGTACCATTTTTCGCGTTCCATGCAAGAGATAACAGATCGAAGCTTCTCGTAATTGGCTTGTAACTTTTTATATTCTTCTGTTTTCTCTTTCAATTTATCTTTAAATTTCTCAGCAGTCTGTTGCCATCTCTTTTGCTTATCCCATAAAGCCAGCTCCTCGGCAGTCTATTTAAAATATTTCACAAGTATTGTTTAATTGCGCATTGGAATAAATTCCATGAATACACAATGTGCCCCTCTACCAGAATTATTTATTTATATAGATATGTACGTACTTTTGCCTTTTTTGCTTCTTGAACTAAATGTTCTCTATGCAATTGCATTTTAGTTTTGTGCAATTCTTCCTCTAGAGTTCTGACTTTACGCTCAAGTTGGGCCTCCCGTTGTGACGTTTTCTGTTCCTGAGACTTTACCGCCATATACCTGGACAAAGAGTGTTGCATTATCTCCTGCCATTTTGTCTATTATTCATATAAATCATGAAACAAGAGCAATAACGGCGAGCGTAAGAAATTCATGATTTTACCTCCTACTGAGCTGTTGCTTAAGCTCAACTATTTGAGTTTTATAGGTCTTCTCCTTATCAGTTATGGACTGCAGCTGACGACGTGCTAGATCCAATTGAGTTTGCAAATGATTAGTTTGATCTCTACTGAGGCTGTTCGACATCTCCTGCATCTGACTATTGTGCACTGCCACGCGCTGAGAAAGGGTTGCAGACTCCGCCATTTCAAGTTCGTTCTTCGTAGCAGATAATTAAATAAAATTAACAGATCGCAGTATTAAGAATTGATAGTGGAGCAGTAACGTTGCTGAATCCCTCTAAAGTGATTTTTACATTAATCGTCGGCCAGTGAGAGCTACGGATACCTGAAGTTGTTGACACGCCATGGTTAACTCGTGTATCTTGTTATCTCGCTCTTGTAATTCTTTAGCCAATGATATATTTCCTTTTGCTAACAACATTCGGTTTTCGGATAGCTGCTGTCTCAGTGTATCCGCTTCCGCTTGCCATTTGTTGCGTTCTACCCTGTAGCTCTCCAATTCATTTTTATGTTGCTCTTCGAGTCTAAAGAAATTAATTATGCATCACACCATTATTAAATAACAATTCTTAACTTATTATATCCCGACCTTTCTCTCATACGATCCATATGTTTTAATCTCTCCTCAGCCAATCGATGCCATCGTTCACTCAATTCTTTAGCGATGTTTAAATCCGCCTCTAGCATCGAGACATTTTCACGCAATTTTGCTACCTCTTCCTCAAGGTCGATATTTCTATTAGAATCTCTTCTGATTCCGTCAAGTCGCTTTATTTTCTCACCAGCTTCAAGGCGGTCGATAACACATTTTGATCTGATAAGTAAGAACGTTATTAGGGTATGTTTACAATCAAATACTGCTATGGACTTACCGTTTTTCTGATTCCTGATTAATTATACGAATTTGATCTCGCAATGACTTTATTTCTTCTTGTAAACGACTGGCAGCTTTACTGTGCTCATCTCTATCTTCTTTCAGGAGATTTTGATATCTTGCTATTGTCTCCTCCTTTTGAGCAACGATCTTTTGCAAGCTATTGATTGTTGATTTTAATGCCATTTTATCCGTACCATCTATACCGACACTATTAGTTTCACATTTCATCTGCTGGACTGCATTGTCCCTCTCTGTTATCTGCGAATCTTTGTCATCAATTGCTTTGTTCAGTGCACTAATCTTTGCCTGACATTCTGCGATCTGAGATTCATATTTAATTAGGAGCACTGAACGCTCAGAGGCCAATGCCAGCGCTTGGCTTAATTGTTCATTAAGAATTGTTAAGGAATCGTGTGGTGATTCCGTTTTTTCTTCGATTTTATGAAAAACTTGTTCATTATCGACAGTAGCACTCGTGTCCTTTGAATAATTGGAAACAGGTTCACATTGTATGGCGACTGACTGACACTCCACGTGTGTTTGAATTAATGTTGATTTCACTTCTATCGTCGTTGTCTTCCTTTCCGATTCACTATTCTCAATTTTATTTGTTGTTGTCACTCGAGATTCATGCTGTTCTTTCCAGGATCTTTGAATATTCATCATTTCAAATTCCATAGATGTAATAGTCGCTTCATATGCCGTTGATTTGTCGTTGACTATTTGTAGTTCATGTTCCAGTTGAGCAATTTGCCTCTTGTACTTGAAATTCTAATCATAAGGATGCAAAAATGTATATCTTTAAATCTGTATATTGGGTTCTATAAAAGAAAGTTTTTTATATCAGTATATAGAATTTATAGACTTTGTTTTTAGTATTCTTCTACGAGCATGAGTTTCAATGATACCCTGACTGTAGTCACACTTGATACTGAATGAAATGTATGTGCCTGCTGTAAGAATGATGAAGCAAAAATTAAAGCACCCTGAACTTTTATAGTGGGAAACTCAACAGCTGGTTCTTTGTAAAACGATGCAACGCGTTGCTTTAGCGAGCACCACAATGAAATATATTGATTAAAGAAATGTGATCTTCGTTGTTAGTCCTTCATATAAATATGTAAGAAGGTTAATGCCTCTTGCGTTATATTTATTTTTTTTTAAACATATTTTTTGCCCCCAAAGATTATAGTAATTTTTTATTATAAGTAGTGATGACTAATTTAGAAATCATAGTAAATGCTTCTTATTTTTTAATTAAACTTACGTTTAAGGTCTGTTGAGAATGTTCGGAGAATCGTTGCATAAGATCCTGGACCTCTGAACTGCCAATTTTCTGTTCCAGTATATCTTTCAATCGTTCCACTATTTCCAACCGGTTGGTCAGTATTTCTTGTTGAAGCTTTAGACTCTCACTGCTTTTCCTGGCCTCCTTCAATTTTACATCTAATTCAGCACGATCGTCCATTAATTCCTTCAATTTAGAATTAAATCTTTCTAAAGCAGATACTGACGTCGAACCTGTGTATCGATGTTGCAAATATGATATTATCTCGATGTAAGACCTAAAATTTTTTAATTGATAGCAACTCTATTTCTTATTTATTACAATATGTATTAAATTCATTGAGTATTGTTAAGAGTTATTAACTACCTGCAACGATTATCACATTGTTTGCGACAATCTTTCATTTGGATTCGAATTTCCTCACATTTCTTTTTCGAATTTTCCAATTCTTCGCGAAGAGACGCATTTTCACTTTCGAGAACTGTTTGTCGTTTGTCTCGTTCCGCTTCTAAAGCTTTCGCGTTATTTAATTCAATACCAAGCATAGCAATTATTTCTTTGTCTTCGCTAATAGCTTGTAAATCAAGAATCTGATGTCTCAAACTATCCAACTCGAATGTTTTTAAAGTATTAAAGGTATAATGCATTTGAGCTTCTTCTCGTGCGATTGCAGCAGTCTTCTTCAGATTCTCATTCTCTATTTCCAGTACCTGTACTCGTTCTTTCAATTCTTGTACATCAGGATCTTGAATTTGTGAAGAATTTTCAACTCTTATTTGCTCATTTAATTGTCGATGCAACTGTACCAATTGTTCTTGCAGTTCAGATTTAATTGTTAAAGCTTGATTCAACTTAATCTCACTTTTGTCCAGTTGATCTTGTAAAATTTCATTTAACTTTGTGATATGATCAGCGTGCTGGCTTTCTATCAGTTTTTTAGATTCAAATTCTGTCAACTTCTTAACGTCTACTTCCTTTTCGTCAGATACTTTTTCATGCAGACGTTGAGTCAAAAGATCCCTCTCTTGCTTCAATAATTCTAACTGGGCCTTTAAGGCATGCCCTTCACTATTATAGCTGCTAGCAGCCTGATCCTCCAATGCCATTCTCAGTCGCAAACACGCTTCATCATATTTATCTTTTATCTCGTTATATTGAAGAATACTCACAGAATTCGACAAGTTACTTTCTAGAGCAGCTACTTTGTTTTCCAACAACTTCTTTTCTTTATCAATATCAGCAAGCATCCGTCTCAAATCACTTTCTCTTGCAGCGGCTTCTTTTTGTGTACAATAAATCTTGGCGGATTCTTTACTGAGAATGTCTTCAAGCACAGTGTACTTTCTGTTTAATTCGATCATTTGCACAGCAGCAGCCGCACATTCCTTGCTTCTCTCTATAAACTCTTTTCGAACATTATCTTCACTTGACTCCAAAATCTGCCAACTTCTTTCATATTCCTCCAATCGTACTTCTATTTTTGCTAGACTGTCTTTTAATTCTTTATTCTCTTCGCATAACGCATCTCTTTCTCTTTGCCATTGTTTTAATTCATTTTCATATGAGTCTCGCAATTGATGTATTTCTGAAATATTCGTACTTTCTTCAAGTTCGGATAACTCTGAGTCCGACGGTTTCACGTTTTCAGTTTTATTCGTCAGTAATTTCTGAAGCTTGTGTTCTTTCTTCTGCAGCTCTTTCCTTTAATGATCGTTTGAATTTATAGAAAAACGTGAATATAATGTAAAACAACATTAGTTTCATACCTTATTTGTTTCAGTTGACTTCGCAGCTCAGCATTGCTACCTTCTACGACATTTAAACGACCTTGTAATCTCATGGCTGGATGGTACCAACCAGCTACATGTCTCATATCCAAAGCTTCCAGTAATCTCTCCAAAGTATCTGACTGTACTTCCACAACTCCCTTTCCTACAATCAAATATTTCAACAGTATTAATATTAATTTCATCATCCAGATTGCTCGCAACAATATAAAAAAGATAAAGAAAAGAGCGAGAAAAGTGAAATCTAATAGAAAGTCTGTGCTGTATAATTTTATCGTGTCATTAATAACAAAAAATTCACCATCCTGATCGTGTATACTGTCCAGAATTTCATGCATTCCTTTTCGAAGTGCCTCATTCTCTTCTATTACTATTCGAACATTTGCTTTAATCTCGTCTATCTCCCTCATATGACGTCGCGATGCCTTCTCTTGTTCAGCTATCCAATCAAATTCTGACTCCAACGTTTTAGATGGACGAACAAAATCTGCGCTTGAGTCTATTGTATCATTCGGAAGATTTACCCGTTCTGTTAACTTGCTTAATTTAAATTTGAGGGTTCTTATCTATAAAATGATTAAGCGAAAGATTAAGGCACAAACAAACGAGAATTATTCATTTTCTGCTTATCGCGAACAACACTGCATTGAATAATTAAAATATGGATCTATTTTAATATACGTCGCTAGCAACATGCCTTTAAAGATTTGCGTTACATAATGCTCTAATATGAGCCGTATTTAAACAGCAACAGCTTATACATGATATAACAAAAATATAAATTCGTATGACTAAATGATCAGCTTCTTAGATCTATTCATTTATAACTTTTCAAGATGTAAAATCTTCGAATTAATCATGTTCACAAAAGGTTAAATACTTACGTCGGCTTTCATTTCTAAATTCTCCTCGTATAAAGATTTGTTTGTTTGCTTCAATTCTTCTCTCTCTTTTGTCTCTTCTTCGCGCTTCAACGTGATACTGTCAATAGAAATTCGTTCCTCCTCTGACATACCTAATTTTTCCCTACAATTATTGGTCAATTAGTATTAATAGAGCGTAATCTGTATGAACCATTGAAATCGCGGCTATTATTATAAATAATAAAGTATATTAGCCTACCGAAGTGACAATATTTCTAACTCTCGTCGCGAATTCAAGATCTCCATTTTGTTCACAATATTAATAAGATCTTCTATGTGGTCATTCTTATGTTGCAATTGTTCTTTTAATTCTTTTACTTCACTGATCGTTTCTGCTAATCCTTGATTCGCGTGTTCATACTTTTTTAAAGTTGCTAAAGTCTCGCAATACTGTAAGGCATTGAAAAAATAATAAGCACGAAATTTATTTTGTTTACTGTGTAAATCAAGATACTCTCGTACCTGCTTGCTCTTGAGCTCAACATCTTCTTCGGTTTGTTTCAATATACTTTGTAGATTTGATATCTTTTCATTTGCTTCTTGAACTTTCTTTAATAAATCTCTTTGTTCTCTTCTGCGTCCACTTTTTTCCATTCTAATAATAAATTAATATAACTAATAGTGTTTTCTTTACTTTCTATAAATTTTATACTTACTTTTTCATATCAGCTTTCATTTTCTCTATAACTTCTGCACTCTCGTTTAATTCTGTAACAGCTTCTGCCAGTTTAGTTTGTAGTTCCATGATAGTCTTGTTTCGTTGTTCAAGTTCTTCATTTAAATATATAATCTGAGATTTGCTTTGTTCTCTAACAGAGGTAACTGATTGTATCATGGACCGAGATAAATCTTCTTTTAACTGAGAAATTTCCGCATCTTTCTCATCTAATATACTCTGTAATTTAATATTACTTAACAATATTTGATACTAGTAAATGTTGGTACTTTTTTCAACCTAATATCTGAGATGTAGATTAGTTAAAAGAGTATATCAATTTTTATTTATGTATATAAACTTATTACCTTCCATTCTGTAACTCTTGCGTCAATAGCTATGCCAAATTCATCAATTATTTTATCTCTGTTACTTTGTTGTGTGGTTAGTTCTTCCACTTGATTTATCAATGCTTTATTCTCTAATTCTAGCTCAGTAATTTTATCTGAAAGTTGAATATTTTGTAAATGTTGAAATATCCAGATATTGTTGTTATGTCTTTGTACTGAACAAACCTCTGAATATGATGTTTTTCTTTTGAAGATTGCTCAAATCCTCTGTCATTTCATTCATATTTTCAGTTGCATCCTCCATCTCTTCCTTTAATGTTTTCAGTCTATCTTTCAGTGTTATGTTTTCTTTTTCCAGTCCCTAAGGAACATAATACGTATAATTCTTTAATCAGTGGAAATATTGAAAATTGTTTCTCTAATTTGAGAAATAATTCGAAAATATCTCACCTCAAGTTCAAGTAAAAGTGTTTCTATCTTTTTGTTTTTTTCTTTTAATATATCCTCGTAATCTGATCTTACAGCATAATCTACCCGCTTGAAAAGTGTAACATTGATTGAGATTGTACTCGAGTAAAGCATGATTAAAAAGTAAAGGCAATGAAAGTAAGTAAATTACACGAGGCAAGAACATATGTTATAATAATCTGCCATAACTTGCTAATGAATGCACGAAATAATATATTACCTTAGTGCTTGCGTTATCTTCGGTAATCGAATCTGATGCAAGCTGACCTAAATTGCCAAAAGTAAATTTAACAAATAAGATTCAAAAAACATTGCATAATATTTCAATAACTATACCTTTTCTTACACTTGTAGAGGATGAAGATACTGCGCTATGAACTTTTACTTTTAACTCATCGCACTCCAACAGTAACGATTCAACCTGTTACAATTAATTCTAATATTACAACTAATTATAATACCATACGAAGGGTATATCTTAAACAAAACGATCATTTGATTACAAGTAATGAAATGCCATGGCTATAACATAATCAACAAACTATTTACTATAGAATAATTACAATATTTACTTGATTATCTTTATGCTGTAGCATTTCCTGCGATAACTTCATAAGCGCCTTAAGGTTATGCATATTGTCAATTTTCTCAACTTCACACCTAATAACCATTGGAAAGAGATCCTCGATCTCTTCGTCTGTCAAAGACACTGCTTTGACAGATAATACACGGTCCCAATCAATGTGAACCATTTTTTTCACTTAACGACTAAATCTCACTTATTCTCAAATATGAACTCCGATTGTTTGACGTTTACAAACGACGCCAGTGACACGTTGCCAAGGCAACCGATTGAATATCAGGCTATGTTCCGTAATTCACTACTGGCATAATTGTGTCTCTCAAATGCTCACGAATAAATAAATACACAGAAATATTCGTAAAACTAATTCAACATAAGAATTTCTTCGTGCAAAAATTTTTCAGAGATAAATACATTAGGTCATACTATAGCGAAGTTCGTATATGGCATAGTACTAAATAAAGGTCTTACAAAAAAAATAAAAAACAATAATTTTGTCATTACAAAGATATACTAAAGAATGAAAACTTGTTAGTAACGTATTTTATCATAGTATATGACACACGCATTAAAATTGAAGAGAAACAATATACATAATAATAATACTTAAACGTAAGCTGTATAAACACTTTCTCAGTATATAAGCCATGGTAAAGCCAAACGGTGAATAAGGGATCAAAATTATTATTTCTTATAAGTTAAAAAATAACATAAGAAAAATTGTACTATTTAGTTATAATCAATATTATAACATCCGATCTTTCTAACGAGTAAAGACAAACACCGCTGGAATTAAAGCAATTACGAAACGACCAGAGCAAGGGGGACTCTTCGTCATATGACGGGGTTAAGATACTACATTGTATGTTAATAATGTGAGAAAGATAAGACTTGCGCGTTATCGTTGCTTTCTCGACGAACAGTATTAGTTCAATATGGTGCTTAGTAAGTTGTGCGCGCGGTTACGAAACTTTCGTTTAAGACCGGATTACATTCAGAAACATGTTGCTAGAAAAGTGCACTTCTCTTATGTTCCCAATGCAAAGCCTGAAGATGCTGGTAATTGAGAAACTTCGAATTACTTTATCAATGAGGTTGAAAGATAATAGACTTTCAGTTTAGATTTGATATCGTTGTGTCGTGCGTTACATACAAAATAGACAGTTATTTAGAACTGGTATTAATAAAATGTGACCGATTATATTGATTAAATGTTAATAAACATGAGAAACTGTTTTTTTTTCAAGTTATGAAATCGCGTGTCTGTTTGAATTATTCAATAACAGTTATTAAGAAAATTAAATTTTAGCTTTGACGTTGATTTAATTAACCGCTATATAAAATATGACGCGGGAGTTTTAATCGATCGATCGAGTATGGTATTGTTATTCAAAATTTACGATACGATCAGTCTTATGTGTAAATGGCACGTTAAGTTTCCTATTACTCGAGATAGTGTCGTAAACAAAATGTCTCGAATGAACTCAATACCAATAGATCGTATCGCAGTTTACATTCTAAATATCATTCTAAGATGTATATTAATAGAACGATTTATTATGGAAAAAAAGCGATTGATATGATTTTTAAAATATACGCAGGTGAAACGCAAAAACTCAACATGTTTCAAGCAGTAAATAATGGACTGAATCTCGCTTTGGAAAAAGATCCAACGGCAGGTATTTATTTGTTTATGGCAAGTGATAAGAAATTTGATATATTTAATGCGTTACTAGAAACAATTGTCTTGCAACGTAATTACAAAAAAAAAATCAGTAACAGTATTTTTATTTTATCGCCATGCACATATAATAAATTTTTTTTTTACTTAACACACTGACAACGCTTACGAAATCGGGTGATTGATGTTATTCAACAAATTTCTAATCGACATCGAAACGTTCCCGTACAGAGATACAAAACACAGTAATTTGAGCACTGGTAGTGTATATGCTATCGTAATATTGTTTACAAGGCCATTTACATTACTCCGATACCTATAGCACTTGAAAAATAGAAAAGATATATTCAATTTAAATTTGTCAACTATCATTAAGATAAGTTCTTTGGATTGTGATAGTCATCTTTGGAGAGGATGTCGCATTTGGCGGTGTTTTCCGTTGTACCATGGGACTCCAGGAAAAATATGGGGCCGACAGAGTATTCAACACTCCACTATGCGAACAAGGGATTGCAGGATTTGGAATAGGTCTGGCCAATGCAGGAGCCACAGCCATTGCTGAAATTCAATTTGCAGATTATATATTTCCTGCATTTGACCAGGTCTCAAAGTTTTTCCTTTATGTCGAGAATCAACAATGGTGCTGTTCGTAAATCTGCTCTGAGTGCAATCTAAATTCTTAAAAAACATAGTTACGTAGTTTAAACTATTAGCACAAGTGAAAACAAAGAGTGCGTTTTGAGCAGATACGAACAAGCCCAATGTTGAATAAGAAATAAGCAACGATTTCTTATCAACAGTTGGTAAACGAAGCAGCGAAAGTCAGATACAGGAGCGGTGGGATGTTTGACTGCGGTAAATTGACCATTCGATCCCCTTGCGGAGCTGTTGGTCATGGTGGGCTTTATCATTCTCAAAGTCCAGAGGCATACTTTGCTCACACACCTGGTCTTAAGGTGAAAATTAAACCGATTTTAAAATATTTAAATATAAGAATTTAGAGTTCCACTTTAGCAACAGTCGGTACACAAATATTTAAACAGAGTTAAAGTACGATAGATGGAGGTAAAGTATCAAGCTGCCGGTAGATCAAGTCTATCCTCTATCGTTAAAGAGCAAAAGAACATAACTACTCCTGATCGCAAGGACTTTGGCTCCTCTTCTCGTTCGTTATGCGTCGCAATCACTGTAGTTCTTAAACTTTCTATAGTTGCACTCTATGAATACTTGGAACAGCATGAGCTCTCATCATCGTGAGTTATGCACGAAGAAAGTTTATGCTGCAGCCGCGCCTGCACCACGATTATCGAATGCAACGCGTTGCATAGATGCACACCGACATAGCCCGACAGAGTTCGTTTCTGATCTCATCCAGAAATGAAATATCGCAATATCCTTTCAGATTGTAGTACCGCGTGGACCGATCCAGGCCAAAGGATTGCTTCTAAGCTGCATAGATGAGGAGGATCCTTGCATAATCTTCGAACCGAAAGTTCTCTATCGATCGGCAGTCGACGAGGTACCTCTCGCTCACTACAAAACGCCGATCGGCAAGGCCGAAGTTCTTAGAGAAGGTACGTCTTGTCATTAATCTACGCTGGTCCGAGAAAAGGAGAGTACCTTTACATAGCCTGAGACGAGGATGAGGCCACTTTCGGCTCTATGTATCGAATTAATTCCTTATTCGATCTACGGATCCTGCGTCGATATACCGATCCTGAAACAGGATATAAAGTAAAATGTGGGTAACTGACTGTTGTGCAAGGTGAAACGATTGTATCGATTTCGCGTAGGAGATGCCGTGACTCTGGTAGGCTGGGGTACTCAGGTGCATGTGCTGCGCGAAGTGGCCGATCTTGCCCAAGAGAAGCTCGACGTATCCTGCGAGGTTATAGACCTCGTTTCTATCCTCCCCTGGGACATGGAGGCTGTCTGCAAGGTAATCAACTTTATCTCGATTCCTATCAATCAAAAATTACTCACTGCTCCCTCATCTAGAAAGGGTCAAAATCGCGGGTACACTATGTATACTGTAAAAATTGTATTGCATGATAAAAAAGAATAAACATTTTGAATCATTATTTATAATATGATCAAATTAAAATGACAAAAATAGCAGTATACTGAATGTGGTTTATGTTAATTTATGCAAACACTTGTAATAAGCAAATAAGTGGTTTCACTTTAATACGGAACAGCTCTTGAACTGTGCTCGATTGACAAATATTTGCAAATGGATAAATATTTTTAGAAAATTTTGAGGGTGTAAAATCATCCGAAAAAAAACGTGTTTTCTTTACGTTCTTGTATCCTGGTGATCTTTTTGTTGTCTTTTTCTCGTATTCTTAATTGAGTAGAACGATTATCGTTCCAATAGTACAACAAGAGAGTAACAAAACAGTAACGACAGTCGTTGGGCCTTAATGCGCGGCACTTAACGCTGTCTACATAAATTATTATTGTCCTAGCAATATGGGCCAATATAATTCGCATTCAATCTCATTCCGCGCTACACTATGAACAATTATTATATTGCAGTCAGTAAAGAAAACTGGTCGTGTTGTCATCGCCCATGAAGCACCACTTACTGGTGGTTTTGCTGGTGAAATTGCAGCTACAATTCAGGTAAAAAGAATTCATAAAATGACTGTTCATTACGTTTGAAAATATGACGATATTAAAATACTCAAAAATTGTCTGTATATCGTGTCTTTCAGGAAGAATGTTTTCTCCATCTGGAAGCGCCAGTGCAAAGGATAACAGGATGGGATACGCCTTTTCCACTCGTATTCGAGCCATTTTATCTGCCGGACAAATGGCGTTGTTTCGATGCCGTAAAAAAGATAATCAACTACTGAAGATCAACATTGTTTGTACGATTATTTGAGAAACGAAAAACTTGTTTCTTCGGATCGTGGTATCTTCGGACGAGGAATCGTTTGATATGTTCCAGGATATAAATTCATGTTTGTTTTATTGTTGCAAAAATTTCCAGAACTAGTCTCGCAAGACGTGTCTTTTATATTGCTTGAGATCTTACAGACCGATAATAATAAATTTAGCTCATTCAAAATCTTTGCATTGTCCCACTCTGAACCATTGACTATGGTCACTTATCAAGATTATTGAACTTAAACTACGTCTCAAAACAGAAAACATGACTTTGTACATAAAAGGGCTATTCGATGCAAAATTATTGGTATTTACATAAAATGTAATTAAAGCTATGGAACCATATTGAACACTGCTGGGTTAGGTAGGAATACATAATTAGATATGAAATGAGTTCGGATTAGTTTCATTGGGGAAAAACTTTGCTCTTAAAACATAGGCATCACTGGTAGGTATGAAGTATCGTTTTTTTATCCCGACGTTCGAAAAGTATGTAATTTCGTAAGAATGCCTGAAGCGGTAAATCGCAGGCGGGCAGTTGCTCCGAAAACTAGTTACATACCTATCTGCAATGACCCTGGCCCGATTTACGTGGAGGCAGTCTAGATAAATTACAGCATGTCTAAATTAATAAGACGATGGACGATACGCGAGGATAAGCGTTAAAGGTCGCGACGTTGTCCGGAACGCAGGAAATACTGGAATCCATGGGGCTAGGGTCCCGGAGAAAGGACGACGCGGCATAGTAGAATGTAAATTAATGATTTCGAAGGAGAGGCAAATCTTTGTTCAAGTTAGCCGGGGAAAGGATTTCCGAGAAATCTTTTTTTACGAGAAAAGAGAGTGGTTACAGTAAGAATAAGAGTTATAAGCGTCAATTGCGTATAACGTTGTTAGCGTAGAAGAAGAGGATGACGTGAATGAAGTGAGAAAAAAGAGATAATACAAAGGCGAAGATAGCGAAGAAGAGGAAGTAAAGGTTGAAAAACAAGAAGAGGACGTAAAGGCGGAAGATATAGTGCAACGCCAACAAAATCTATAACGAATAAAATTCAAGAAAGAAACGATCTCCCTCGTCTTCTATAATAAAGTATATGGCATTTTCAAGGCGGATCCGGGAGCTGGACTTGAGACGCTGCAAATTGACATTTGAGCAGGGCGCTAAAAGAGGAGCGTACAAGCGCGTATGCAAATGTAAATGGGGAGGGAATGCAAATTCCGTGCTCGGACGTATCGTAGATTGTGCGAAAAGGAGGAATGCGAGGGTACGTAAAGTTGAAGAGAACGTCGCCACGAGGATTATCGAAGGAAGCGTCCTTAATTTAGATCTATATTCATGCGATTTAATCAGCAAAATTAATCAGGCGTAAAAAAATAATCGCTTCACCGATATATCGTATACTTTGGTATACGCACAGAAAACGCCGCTCACCCTATTGGTTCAACAAAAATGTTCAATGCTAAAGGAAGTGTGCGCCGCCAGTACAGTATTTTGTAATTTGAAAGGGAAACCACATTCTTTCTCTGTGTATTATGATACGTGAAAGTTGGCAACAGTGCACAGAGAAACGGAGCCAGTCTCTCCGTGGAGGTATAGACTATATCGAAGGTCGACGAGTTGCTTTTTATTAGACGATTTTTGCGTAAATAGTAACGGGTTGGCTGCTAACATATGGTAGAGATGCGTTGACAGTCGACGACCGTCAACGAATTTTCAATGGCGCATATTGTCTACGAATCATGGATTGATGAACCTCCGAAAATACGAACCGGATGCGATTACATCTTTTCCGACTTTCTCGAGAGTACACTTCGCGCTCGCTTCATTCGGTTTATTCGGTTCGCTAGTTTCGATCATTCGTCTTCTTCTTATCAAACGTATTAAACGGCCTTCTCATTTATCTCGTAATCGTAACGACGGTATCTTTCAAAACTCGTGACTACTCTTACCTAACCTACCAGAATAAATTCTATTTTTATAACTTTTTTTTTCTTTCACTCCATCCTGTTCATACTTTTTAATTCTTTATTCGAATTCATTATTTACATTGATTTCCTTTTTCTCTCCTGTTGCGTATCAATGCACGCCAAACAAATTTCGTTCTCTTCTATGCCGCGTTGCTAGGTACGCATCGTGATTTTCCATTTCCGGATGTCTACTGTTCAGATTCTGTATACACCAGACGCGCATGCGCCCTTCCAGTAGAGATAATACTTTGTCCGTGGGTAAAACGTTCCTTGACATTTTCACAGAAACGAACCTACTTATCTCGCTGCTTCTTGTTCGCTTCTTTCGTTTTAAAGCTGCTGGAGGCCGTCGACTTCTTGCAGACCTATATTAAACTGTAATCTCTCAATTTTACGAATTTTTATATAAGGACCTTAAAGATCACTTCTTAACGTTATGCTTCGTAATTCTATGGCGACGCGAGGTTAAATATTTTGCAAGCAATGAAAACAGACTGGAACGTTCAAAATAATTATGGAAGAGATAGTCATTGCGTTTAAAGATATTTTCGTACTCATTGCTGTCCTTTCACGTGAAAATTAAATTCAACAAAATATGTCATTCAATTAACAGTAATTTGTTTTTCATTATTTAATATCTATTCGTGACTGTCGTAAATTACAGATCCATAACATCATAATGACGATAATCGTCTATCGAAATATAAATACGTGATCTACACTTGCACAAATGGAATTCAAAGAAATTCAAATTTCCCAAGTGAAATTCCTTCTATAATATAAACAGAAGTAATCGTTTCCTTGATCGACCGAATATTTCCTGTTTTCGAAAGATCCCACGCATTATCCTGAACAGCTCATATATCTCATATCGTAAGAACGTAAATTCCATGATTTCAACAATTGCAATGAAAAATTACTCATCATTTATAAATTTCTTATGAATCCTTAGATCTAATTTTTAAAAAGCAAGTTATGTATCCATCACTCTTACGATCAAAATTCCTGCACAGAAAATATATTACTCAATCGATTTCAAATTGCGTCACAACAGCAAAGCGTGCGCTCTTCCTTTGAAATTAGATTTGCCTGATTTTAAGCTCAATACTAAATTGTTAACCAGTTACCGTTTCTTCTTCAAATCACGTACTTAAAAAAATCGAACGTTATTAACCTCAAATTTTTATCCTCAGCAAATAATTCAGTACCTACTGCGAATGACAAATGTATCTAGCAAATGAAAACGTCGTGAAATTCTATCGACTTTGCAGTTTCCTGTACAACATACATTGGGCTGTGTAATAAGTAATACAACCTAGATGCAATGACATTTAACGGTTCTGTGGCACGTAGACGTAGACTGTTACCAGATTGTATATATATATAGATAGCTTCATACGTGAGAGCGGTGAGTGCAAAGAAAAATTCAGCTGCAGCTACCAGCAAGTCGTACCAGAGTTTTAAGCGACTCTTAAGTCGCCCGGCTGGTTGAGACACGAAAGCGAACGCGGCTCGAAACATTTAACTGTCGGTAAATTCCTCGCAGTATGTTAATTGCATAGAAACTTAGATACATTGCAAAGAATCGCAAGCAGTCTTGAACATCGATTTTAAATCGACGGCCTCTATATGCATATATATATATATATATATTGTATTTACCATTTCATATATACTGTATATATGAGTTCTATCTAGTTCTACAAATCCTTAGTTGCTACCGCCACTCACAATGACATTTATAGGATAAATATATTGTGCGTACGTTTGCATATGGGTGTACGCGTGCATACGCATATTATACCTATATAAATCGATCAAGTTAAATCGAGCTCCGTAACTAGCAACTAGAATATCATTATTTCCTGCTAAAATAATGCACTGCAATTTGCGCGTTACGAATTGAAATTTCTATAAGATCGTACAATAATTATCTTTGTGCTTGTATTATATATGTAATGTCCAAATCGTTTCGGATGACTGGCTAACATTTTGTTTATTTTTAGTTTGAATTCAAGTGACACAGTAGTGAATTATCGTTATGATTGTTTATTAATGTTTTTACCTGTGTCGGATGAACAACTCTCTCCTTGGGATATAATCGGAGAATAATTGACTGTCCAATGTCGATTGTCAACTAGATTGAATCGCATGAAAAAGTGCTGTAACAAAAAACAGGAATCAATCGTTGACGTGTAATAGAGGTTATGTCGGATTGCGAGCAATTCAATGGATTACAATGCAACTCAGCAATCGCAGCTCTCTGCATTCTTTCTCAAGAAAGCGGCAAATTAATTCGCTTCACGGGAATCAGTAGGTCGTTACCGAAGCGCGAGTCATTATTTAATTATACTTTTTTGTTTTCAACGGGATATACGGGAACCGGCGGTGATTACCAATGATTTTACCTATCGCCGTGCAATGAAATAGGTAGTTTATCTATATAGTGTTTTTTTCTTCTTCGACCTTCGATACCCTCTATTTTTACAGAGGATACAACAATTTTCTCGGCTTGAAACCGTAATCTGTGTACGAGTGTATTTTACGGAGTTACATTTAACTATTATCGATTGTCGGTATCCACTCACAGCTATGTAATATACGCGCTCGAGGAAAATCCATATGTTTACAGATTAGGGTTCTACACTGGTGTACATACTCATCTTAATTTTATGAATCTTGAATCCCATTCGAATTCCATTCAGATTTCGAAATTTGTTATGATTGTCACGGAACTGTTGACTTCGTTTTCCTTTTATTTTCTTGTTATCCTTCTTTAAATAGATCCTAGGAGCAAAGCTCCTGTCTTAGCAAGGATCACAGGAAGTACTCCCGCCGCCATCGATGAGCTATTCAACATTTCAAGGTGGGTAATGTATGTATTAGCCGGGCGACCTTGTTATTTTCGAGCGATACTTCTGTTCATGTATTCACGTACGGGTTTGACATTAATATTTATCAACGTTTAATTGACTACGCGGGCGTCTTGCATTTGGTTGCAACTGACATTAAGCATTCATGCAAACTGTTATTTATTAGTTTTCAAAAGTCGCACGTTACGATATAAGAATATTTTGAATAGCATTTTAACAAAGCGTTTTGCGTATTACGATTTTTTCCCTTGTTACTTGAATTAATTAATTTCCAAGCGGCCACAAGTGACTACGTTACATGTAACTTCGTGTATTCCATGTACGTTCCCTGCGTAAGGATTAATTAAGTTCCCTCTTACTTGGAATAAATGAGACGTATCAATTAAGCCGGTATCCTTTGAATAGCACTGAAACGACGGTTAATTGAGAGGGGCAAATCGTGTCGATTTCCAAAAGAAAAAAATTGCGATTTTACCTTAAATGGGGAGGAATAAAAATAATGGATTCGCTGAACTTTCGTCGTTTCAATGAATCGAGAAAATTTTATCGGTTTTTTCGAACGTCAGGAAGTACCCGCATCGACCGTATATGCTAATTGTAAAGTTGGGTGACCTTATCACGTGTTAATTAACGTACGTTTACTTAAATATATAGAGTCGTAATTTTCATACGCAATAAGCAAATTTGAATTTTAATATGTTTATGTGTGTTCGGTTAACAATACAATTGATACGACGAAAGTTAAGAAAATTGTGCAAAACGGTTGGATGTCTATTCATTAGCTCCTAACTCGTTATACACTTTTTAAAATTACACAGGCAATTTATTATTTCACCCGTTGAAAAACTGCTATTTGGAAATACTGTACAGTAACGATGAAAATAATTTGACCTTTTATTACGTAGATTCTTGATCGATTGCGATTCTACAACCCGTGATCTGCATATCGAATACTATTAGGCTGTCAACATCAATAAAATCATGAGTAATAAATAATATCAAGATCTAATTCACGCAAGGAATTTCCCTACAAGTGTAATACACTTATTAAATATTAAAGCATACAAAGAACATACGCACCTCACGCGTTCCAGCCAATGAGGGACGCCATGTTGATAATCATCGACAAAAAAAAAAGAAACGCTTCAGTATGAGAAGAACGGTTTAAAAAGAGAGATGATAGAAGAATATTAATAGTTTTCGAATCATAAAATACGCGAAAGAGAGTAATGAAAGAGTACAAGATGCCAAAGCAATTGGATGCTGCCGGGGTGGGGTAGTTCGGCAGCAGGGCCGCCTGGTGGTCGCAGCGGAAGGAACAGTCGTCGACGTCTCGGGTGGGGCGTACACGAATCTCTCGCAGTGCCGAACTCCCTGTCGGTGCGGTACCCAGTAGCGTGTCCTGTAGTGTGCGTGAAAGTGCGTGTGAGAGAGTGCGTAGATCATAAGCGGTTGCTCGAGCTCAGGCGCCACCTCGTTCGCATTACGCGTGTGCCCACCACGTGATAGCGGAAACGTGAATAGGTTGACCAGAGCCAAAGAGGGTCATAAGAGGTATACGGGACTAAGAGGAACCTGGACCACGTTGAACCGGCATTCACTGGTAGTGCTAGTTTCGGTTAGATCCTTCAGAATATAAGTGGTGTAATTGACCGAAGGGTTTGTCATCAATTACGTTAATTGCGTTACTTTATGCTACGCATTACGGAACTTTAAGAAGAGGACTCCCAGTGCAAAATCGTTAATAATTTTATATACGAATCTAGTTGGTCTCTGGAGCCATGAGTGAACCGAAGAACTGTAAAGTTTTGTCCGATTCAAAAGCTGGTGTTATCCCTGGGGACGATTCTAGGAGTTGTGAGTCCCAGACGATTGAACCCAGAAATAGGAAGGAGACAGGTGCAGTTGCAAAGGAAAATCTACCGAGACGCTTTGACCCCGGCGAGGTTATACCGTTGATGCAGGTGAGCTTACGTAATGACTGGCTGTATGTGACTGTATGCGCAATGTTGGTGCTCATACTTGATATAGTAGAGTGATTGTACGCAGACCCATGCGCGGGTATGCGTGCGCACGCTCGTCGTCGTTCGTCTCGACGACCGGTGTCGCGACGCGACGAAAATTAGGCCGGGAGACTTTCCTTGAAAGACGATTTATCTTTATCCTCTAGAAAACGAGACTGTAGCGACTACTTTTGTATACTCGTGTTTAATTTCTATAGCTTCTACACGTGGAAGTAGCTTTTCTTATTTTCATATTTTTACCCCTGTCCGAAGTGGCAAAGGAACTAAAACTTAATTTGACTTGAAGTCTGAACATTTGAAATCATATAAAACAGCTAGAGGAATATGATATTATCATCACACCGAGAATCATATCGCATTATTGCACAATACGTCCTAATTTTCTGGCTGTATGTATTTTCAATTAATTAATATATAGTTTTACTAAAGAAATAAGAGTTTTAGTATCGAGTCAATCTATTCTGATATCTGATATTTTAAGGCTTTAAATACGAATCCTTGTCTCGATAAATCGAACAACCTATAGAGCAACTGTCATTGTTGTAAATAACATAATAGACAATTTTAAAGAATCGTCCAGAAGTAATCCTCTTTTACAGGTAAGTAATTAAAATTTCTTGACTTTAGATTAGGAATTGACTTCCTAATCTCAAAGCGATATGCGAAAGTTTTTTTCCGCTTTATTTTACTCACGTTCTGTTACGTGTCGTGTATCAGAATACCGACCACATATGCAGAGACCGTTCGATTTTTATTTTTTGCATCAAAAAACCTACTGACATTCAATAGCTTGCCTTTGGGAATTTGACGATACGAAAATAGCATTAGACAACCATGAAAACGTCGCCTGAATAAAAAAGTGACATTTTAATAAAAATATATATCGAAAAGTCACATACTATATAATAAGGTTTCATGTGCTGACCTCGAGACGTATGATCATTTCCAGAACAGTGGCATGAAGTATCGATCAGTCCTCACTTACCCGACGGAGATAAGCTTTAGATTGCGTTGAATCGTACCGCCCATGTGTTCTTTTCCGGCGTCATTCTTTCGATTTTATTTAGCCGGAGCCTCGAAGCCTAACGTAACTCAATCTTTAAAATGATTTAACAAGGCAAAATCGTCACCAGAGTACTGGTACAAATCTATATACGTATACTTAAAATAGATGTATGTTCCCCTCTGAAAATATTTTTTCATTGACGAGTAGGCTTCGTATTTCTGGGCGACATCTTCGTTTCCTTCCACGAAGAAGGCAGAAGTAGAAATGGCGTACAATAGAAGAGTAGGAAAAGACGAAGGAAATACGAAAGAGTAAAAGAAGGGAAGTGGCTTCTTTATTTATAACGTCTCTGACGACGACCTCGAGAACGGTGAGGGTCGCGACGATATCCGTCACACCTTCCTTCCTTAGTCAAGGTCCGCGAGGCCATGGATAAAACGTCATATATATGATCGTGTACATATGACTATAACGATATTTTCTATGTAAACAAGTTATTTAGATTAAATTTAAAAAAAAGAAGCAAGATAGTTACATTAAATAAAAGCTTTCTATTTCATTTTCTTCCTCCCCTCATTCACCCATTCAAATGGAAATATTACCTACGGTCGGTATTTGCAATTTTATGCAATGGCGTCTGAGGCGCCTTAAAAGAACCGAATTCTTGAAAACTTGCATAATGGGGTCGCGGTCTAGACTAATGCAGAATCGAGCCAGCTGACATTTCGAAAGGATTTCGGGCTTAGACTGGAGAATTAGAAAAATACGAATGGGAGATTTATAAATAGCCACACCCAGCAAGAATACATTGCAGTTGCAGAATGGCGAAGAGGTGAATATATTGACCGATGTAAAACATTACGAAAATAAATTGGAAAGTATCCCGTGTACCGATTCTATTAGTGAAATTTAAAGAGTAATCGAAACGGTGCTTCTTCGTGTTTACGCGATTCTTTCTGAACTAAGATGACGCACTCACCAGCATAATCTAAGGTTAATCATGCGAAGATTTCTTTTTGGACTCGGATGATTAAAATTAGCCGACGATGCACATAAATAACTTGGTTGGCTCAGTGCGGCCGTGCCTTCGGTTTGCTAGACTATAACGGGTCCGTAGGTGCTGAGCACATATGCTATATACATACGTTGTACCTATAATAGCCAACTGGTAGTTCTGTTAATATTTTAGGATAAATTATATGAATTCGATTGTCATATGTACTTTTCTTAACTTTAATTAAATCCTTTTGAATTATTAAGATAATCATGAATTTCATAAACGTTTTAATGTCATATTTAAAAAATACGGATCATGCTACTTAAATCTTATTATTAAACGAGGAAAAGAAGTCAATAACGAGGGTATCGTTAATAAATCTAAAGCTCATATTGGTTGATTGATAACGATCGATCGATTAAGTTCTTTTGCATTAACTATGGCTGTACACGAGTGTAGCTATTGATTATAAATTCAAATGGTATCTTGTGCTAATAGTGTCAGGCCGTTAGCACTAGCGGAAGTTCGAATAACATCTTTTAGTGAAAGCTTGTTAAATATTCTTGACTGGTGCATGAATTATTCGCGTTCATAAGTCACGTTTGTAATGCTTACTCAAAGATTTGCCGTTTTTTTTTTGGTTGAACGACCATTTTAAGTTCGCTATTTGTATTTCTATAAAGCAGCTACTTTGTGGAGATCGTGAAAGTACTACACGTATGATTTATGCTAAGTTTGAAAAAGCCAAGGATTAAACGTATAAAGCGTGACATTGCGCCGTGTAAAATAAAAAAAGTTTACCTTTAAATATTTTGAATCGCTTTCAGCTACTGCTCCGTCGTTCTCTTGTTGTTTCTCTTGCTGAAAAGGTGTCAGTTTCGATTCAGTTAGGACACAAATGATGATAGAGTGAAATGGCTTGTGCAATTTTAGATTCTCAAAAGCTTACTGAATAAAATGTCTTGTACAGCTGGACTTACGTAATCTGAGTACTTTTGTTTTGAAATATTTTTAAACTCCATTACCGCACCATAGCACAGTCGCTTGTTTTCCAGCCTACACGAAAAACGTTACTTAGCTTGGACTCTGCAAGGATATAAATGACAGGAGGAAAGATGGATTGTGGATGAAGACAATGCCCGGCAGTAGACTGAAAGACAGTAAGCAATTGATTGAGAAGTTCGATGTTTTGTAATTTTACAAAAATTTCTATATACTACTTATAAGAGGCGTTTGTTTATACATAATCTGTTTTTTTTTTAATATATATATATAAACAATTGCATTTTGGAAAAATTGAAAATATGACATAATCACCGGAATGCATAAACGACACGCAGAATTTTAATCGTGATTAAATGTAAAGTGGTTCACGTAAATGGAAAAGTGTCCTCTTGGTACAATTAATCCATTTTCGCTTTCGCCTTTCTATATAACGCGAGTCACTCAAAAATATTGTCTCACTCGCTCCATTCAGATAAAATTCTACAGTGAAACGTATCAGCAAAAAACACATTAAGAAATTAAATAAATTAAAAAGTCCCTTCACTACCAAATGATCACATATTAATCATATCCACGTTCAAAGCTTCTTTTTTGTATTTTATGTGTACCATTTAAAACTTCATTTCATTAAAAAAGTAAAAAGAACGTAAAAAGGAATAAAAATAATTTGCATCAATAGCTAAAAAGCAGATAGTACGTATGACGCCTCGAGGCGTTAAACAGAATAGTAAAACTCGTAGGAACAAATAATTATTTACGATTAATCTGTAAATTAACCAGATGCTCTATTATTCAATGCAATCATTGAAAAGGATCAGTAAATAAAAAATACCACAATAAACGAAACGCCTAGAGCCATAATTCAAATTAGTAAGTGCTTCGATCACGTAAGAAATTTTTGGCGCTTTATTTAAACACAGAACGATACTCGAGTGACGAACAATGAAAAAAATTAAATAAAACGGCACAATACATACTATTATGTTATATACCGGCCGATATTGTAATGTACAAGTCAGAAATAGTCAAAAGTAACATAGATGAAAGTTCTCGTGTCGATGCTTATGCAATGGCAAGTATGTATTTCGAGTACCGTGACAAGAACTATAGAGCCAATCGATCGGGACGTGCGATTCAACTTTTACCAGCGTAATAGCTATTAAATGAAACAAGAAGAAGAAGAAGAAGAAGAGAAGGGAATGGAAATAGAAATAGAAGTAGGCCAATAAAACGAAGAAGAGCACTGCCAAGAACAGGAATGGTATAGACTTGCTTAATGATTATCCATGCTTCCGTTCACTCGTGTCATTAAACTTATAGGACACGCGTTATGCTGACTACGTCTCTGAAGCTTGTTTACACTTTGGCAATATGAAGTATTTGAATTTGCTCGCTAGCGTAGGTGTTCACTGTTTCTGGCAACTGAGCCAGCTACCCGTAAAGTGTGTAAACAACAGACTGATATTTCAATTTTTTTTTTCTTAAAGGAAACTTGAAATACTTTACTCGAGAAAATTCAGCGGAATAATTGAAATTTGCAATATCATATTGTAACATTGCTATAGATGTGACACGCCACAAAATTAGTACGGACATATGTTTGGCAGGTTATAAAATATATGATTGTTAAACTGATTATTTTTTGACGTATTTCAATGAGCTCTATACTTGGTTAGTTATGTCACGCCGTTGTAACAGCTTTGATTACGGCTCGATGAAATATTTTAAACGCAGAGTGGCGAGAGGACGACTGGTTTCTGCGATGAACATTAGAAATACCTGCGCCTTGGGAGATACACGGATTTTCTATCTCGAGACAAGTTTGCTTGAGAATAATGAGACTGGCATGTAAAGAGTATGATCACAAGAGCGTAATGTGTATGCAATTTGCAGTTTGAAATTCGCGCTCGACGCCATTATTGATCGTGGGTGCGTTGAAGGTAAGGATTCAAGATAACGTATATAAATGAAGCTAGTATATATATACATATATATACCCATATAATAATTAATCTACACATTAAACCTTGAGAATATTTAGGTGACGAGGTAGGTTTTCCTTTTATTAATGGATTTTTAATAATACATAATTTAATATTTATTTGGAAAATCGTTATCTCTCGATTCTCGTAATATTCCAGATATCCGAGAACGATGCTTTTGAGATAAAAACAAATTGAATTTTGTTCTTGAATCGCTATAAAACAATCTTCGGGTCTTTAAAAGTGCCCTGCGGCCCTGTCCGTACTTTACTTCCATCATTAATCAACGATAATGACTGAGATGCATCGTTTAACTTCCGCTATAATGCAAACCTTCGCACGTATGACCATGTACTATTTTACGTAATATAATTTATTCGAAAATTGTCAATTCCGTATTGCCGTATAGTTTATCTCTTTAGATTTTCAGGATGAGAATTTTGACTATCAAATTCGTTCGATCTTCATTTTTCTGATAAATAAAGTCTGACGGGTGAATTCTAGCGACCTTCGTTTTCTTTCCTTTCAATTCTACTGACATGGCAGGTCAGACAAGCGTCCCGCTCTTCAAGGTCTTTTCGAGGTTCACCATATTCTCATTAATTTTTTTAAATTAACGAAGCACGATCACGAAGCCTTGACAATTTCGCAAGGGAGAAAAATCCACGAAGAGAAATTCTACTCTGCAGGCCGAGCACTATTTCGAAGAATCTCCCTTTAACGACCACCAACGTTATTTCGAGTTCAATTCATTTGAATTAATTAACGTTCATTAAGCTCTTAGATAGTATACCGTATACCGGCGTCGACGTACTCCAAGAACGGAAACGCATTATTAGTCTCCGCGAATTGTTATCCGCAAGGAGTTTTCCAATTAAATCGGTGAAAGGAGGTGCCGCGTATCTTGAAACACAAAGCTGTACTAACTTTCCGGAAGTGCCCAAGATAATTCGTTTAGCAACTAAATTTATAGATCAGGCCCACAATAAAGGTTAACAATGTCGTCATATCGAGATTTTGCCACAGGATTTATTAACGATAAATAAAGACTCGTGTTAGCAATTTAATGGTATCATTTTGTCCTACAGTGAAAAACTAATTACTGCCCGATGCTTCTGATTTCCTTCTCCTTGCACTGATCTTGGTCCACTTGTCCACTACATAGATGATACCTACATTAGTCCTAGAAAGTCTGATCCAATTTTTTTCATCTGGATCTAGCCCTATTTGTAGTTGACTCCATGCTGAAACATAATTTAATAATCCTGTTTTTTTTACTGCCGAAAAAAACGAAAACAGGCATAAAAAGAATCAAAGTTAGAAGTATTTTTTAACTTGGGATAGTCAACCTTATCTTTGTTTGTTGTCATATAATGGAATATTATGATGGATCACACATATCATATATTACGTACACACAATGTGTCAATGAAGAATAAAACAATAAAGTATAACTTAATTCCGTGTAATTGCGCGATGACAAATTCATAGAAAATATCAACAAACTAAGGAAAGGCCGTTCCGTACGAGATACCCTAGGCGAAGGTAAGTCCTATATAAATACGTTGCTGTGTTACCCAGATATTAAAGTACGATGTAGACAGAAGTCCCTCGAATGAGATGTTTGCTCTGTTACTACGCACGGCGCTGTTGAGAGGAGAAAGAAAATGTCGGGTCTCGTTTTGTAGAAAGTTCACGACAGGGGGATACAATTTGCTTTACGGTCAGATGTACTATTTTTCTCTGTTGGTTGCCGAAGGCATCCGCGAGTGAGTGAACGAGGGAACGAACGAGTAAGGAAGCGAGCAAACTTCCAAGCAATCGTTTTGCGTTCACTGACGTCTTCCGTATTCTGCGAGATTGAACTAAAGAGACTGGGGAAAGTTTTTCTGACCTGCCAGAATAAGCGATCGTTCCGCGATCGACACCAGGTTCCGCGTAGGTAATAAAGTTCTTGACTGAAAAATTGTTTTTTAAGTTTACTACTATTCTTATCGTTACTTTAATAATTGTAGCTACTGCTTCTGGATCTGCCGTTGTTGCGTCTGCTGCTGCTGCTGCTGCAGACACGAGGAGTGCAACGACCCATCGATCCGATGCAACTGGGACAACCAGACTTGTAAGCTACTGGAGAAAGGATTTTTTTTTTTTTGACGGAATCGACAGATTCAAAATTGCAATCTGATTGATCGAATATTTTATAAGAATAAGGTATCGCGTGATTAAAGAATTCTTTCTTCGCAGTCGATTGAAAGCGCAGCGCCTTCGCAATTCAATATGTCATATTCGCGACGTTAACTCGACACCCATTCCATCATGATACGTATGACATTTACGTCGTGTCATTGCGATAGCGTCTATCTTGATTTTAAAATTGCACATAAATAAAGAAAACAGAGATATAACCTATTAATTAAGAAATACCTAAACGAATCAATTGAGAATTAAAAACCAAGCTTATCGGTAATTTTCTCTTTGGTCGATTAATGTAACTGATTAGATGCGCAGTTGATTATAACATTGACGAGCGTTTATCATTACCGTATAAAATGTTATTATTTACGTAAGAGGTTTGGGTATCTCTGGATCTTGATTGCGATACAGAAGGGGCATTCGAGAGAGTGGTGAAAAATAAAAGAAGAGAAATAATAATAATATTGAAAGAGCATGGAAATTTTTTTTCAAATTCCTCTTTATGCTTTTATTGTCAAAGAAACGTTCAAGTGGAAGAGTACGAAGGACCTGAGGCTCTTTGACGTGTAAAGAAAAAAAGCAGGTCGTGTCGTGGAAATTATGAGATCCATTAGGGACATCGAACGATAAAGTTCAGCAGATATTTCGTGTCGGTTTCTGTTCTAATGAATATCTGACAAAAAGCATTAATTTCTTCACTTCGTCAATGGATTTTATTAAGAATGGTCATGGTCGTCCGCTTGAAGACTGTCGTCATGAACGTTTTCCACAATATTCTAATTCTCCTCCGTCATGGGAAACCCTCAATTTGGCTGTACGTCAACGTTGACGTTAATGTGTTGCGTCTATCATTATACGGATCTGTATAACGATTTTAGGGAAGTCGACGCGACACGGAAACGCGCCCTGTTGTCGCCGGTTAATGACGAAGGCGTCGTTCCGCGTTCCCGTCGCGCTTACACGTCCAATAATAATACGTTCGCTTCGTCAGACGAAAAATCGTTTGCGACAAAATAAAAGAGAACGACGAGTCGCAAATTAATCACTTGGAAACGCTCAAGGACATTTCTCCATTTTTCGTTTTTTCTTATCAGTCCTTTCTCTCGAATTCTTATATTTCTAACGTCATTAAATTTGTCAAGTAAACTTATTAATATTTGTAAATTCCATCGATTCGTCCGTGTTTATAGTCCATAAATAATTACTACGTCAGTTATTACCGATAACGAATTTGATAATATTCTCTAAATAAATTTTAATTTTCTTGCGAATTCGTGACCTTGCGTCAATCGAAAACGTCACAATTAAAACTTAACTAAAACGAAGTGATTAATATGTCATTCAATGTAGCATGACGTAACTTGATTTTACGTTTTCATTCACTAAATCTGTATGTACAGTGCGGTCAAAAAATATAACGGTAAAGTTTCGTTCGCATTATATTCATATATTTTTAATACGCTAGCCACCATTTCTGTCCTGCACTGTACCTATTATCTGTGGTGCGCCATACTATTTTTATGAAGTAGGCGAAGCTATTTAGATTCTTTTAGGTCAAATAACACGCAAAATCTATGGAATAACTCAAGGAGTATCTCTATTAGATGCTTCGCGCGTCACGGGCCGACGCTTCCACGAAGCAAGAACGACCCGGAATACTACTGAAGTTGAAAGTAACCGTGTTTTTTTTAAATATAGGTTGTTAACGGTAGGGAGGTCACTGGGTATAGGCACGAGGAGTTAGTCCGTTCATACCGTGTGTCCATAAAAAGGGACGGTCCGCATTACTGCGCTGATATAACGAATTCCTTACGTTTGAGAATAGGAACTAGACACCTGTTTTAAATTGGTAATATTTATTTCGCAAGTCACTACAATTTCTGTACGTCGCGCTTGATCCACCAAACAAACTATTATGCTAATTATACACGACGACTGCCTTAGGCCGAATAAAAAGAAAAGGAACAAAAATCTGACTACTACACTGTACTAATACTTTTTTTTCGACCTAACTTGCAAAGCTGCGATCGCGTTACTCGGAGGTATTGCTTTTAGATTATTTTGCATTCGAAATATTTTTTTTATATTAATATATCGATGAATCTTTTATTCTTTTTTCGCCAATAACTATATTTGTTACTCCGGAGCAACGTCTATTTTTGGAAACATGCCGCGGGTGGATGCCGCGCTTAAGCACGGCTCCAGGAACCCGATTTCAGTACAAAATTCCCTGCCCGTAACCGACCGGATTGACCAAGGACGAATGAAAAAAAAAAGTTACCATTTCTGTGGGAGCGGACTGTCGCCGCGCAAAAAATGGAAGACGAAATAAAGAAAAAAAAACAGGCATTACGGATTTCGTCGTGTCTGTAAGAAATATCCGCCTTCGTTCGGCAATTCCACGTAGTGTCAACAAACGTCGGATATATCTGCGACACAATAGGATAAGCTTCCGTCATTTCGAATAAAACTTTCAATCTTTCACGTGATTCTTCTAACTCACCTACAATATTGGTATTAGATCATTAGTCGGAGTACCTTTGATCATTTATATTTATCTGTGACATTGGTCCGGTTGATTATGGACTAATTAACATTTTTTTTCATGATTAATACATTTTTTTTTCACAAGTCACACCCAAATAATATTATTCTGGGATACGAATATTCTACCGACTATACACAAGATATACCAACAGCTTTTAACCTTTTAAAAATGTCAACTCTATATGACTAGTTTCGTAATACGTAAAAAACACCAGCAATTGCCTAAACAGCGATTAATCCAGTACATCGGGCATCTTGTATTTCACGAACTTTCAAGCTGGCTTGCTGACACTAGGCGTATCTACATTACTTACCGTAATGTTCACAGAGACGTTAAACAACCATGGCTAATTTTAAGCTATCTCATTGTTACGCCGCGTATTCACGTATCGTCAAGACATCTCGAGTCGTTGTATCCTCAATGAGTATTACAGTCATCGCGTAAAACAATTACCGTAACATCATCAATATTAGTTTAAAATTAATAAATAAAATAATGACGCCATAATAAACAATAAAAACAACATTGATATTGGCGAGTTTGACAGTTTGTAAAAAAAAAAAAGAAAAAGAAATTTTCATTGATAAAAATATACATTCTGTGTTTACTATGTACTATTTAATGCGTCTAAATAAACAAAGACTGTTTGCTAAAATTTGCTTAAAATATAAATTAAAACGACATTTTTATAAAAAGTAGTTTACACAAAAAAATATTTTATGCTAATTTGAATCAGGCGTGACTAAATATTAGTAAAGACGACAATTAACATTCATTCCCATTAAATAGAGTGAATTACTACTTTTTTTTTGACAAGGTTCCCAGCAGATCAGCGTATCCTTGAGGTTTAAGTAGCGAGCAAGTTTGGCACTTTAATCGAATAAATCGATAACGTCGCGGCGTCGGGGCGCGTCGCAGTAATGCGACGTCGTGACGAGGAACACGGAGACGCGTGTCAAATCCAGGATATAATCAATATAGAAGAAAGTAAAGTCGTAAGATTTCCAAATTTCGTTGGCATCAACGAATAAAAACTTGTACCCCGAAAAACAAAAGAAGAATGAAAATGAGTAATTACGAAACTGTAAAATTTTCCAGGATTCTCGATACTACTCAATTTCTTTTTAACTGTCGTTGCAATTATTCGTTAGCCACGTAAATCGATTGTCGAACTCCTGAAAATAAGGTCAAGATTACTTGTTTTAATTGTTTCCTTAAACAAAAGCCACTAAACGTTAATTATGTCATTAACGTTTAAATTGCATTGTATTTAAAATTTAATCCTTCTTTTTTTTTTAATAAACAATCGCGTCGTTTACTCAAAAATTAACTGCTTATTTAGATCGAGGTAATTCGTCCTCCGTGCTCTTATTTTCCAGGATTAAAAGAAAGAAAAAATTATGGATATTCAGTACGAAAGTCAGTTAAAGGGGCGCGTGCGGGATGGCAATTTATTCATTCAGGCGAACATAACATAAGACATAAGTAACGAGTGACAATGCCGTGATCGGTCGCATGAATGACCCACGGATTCAGCCACGCATGGGCGACTGATTAAATATCTGTATCCGGTATATTATCCCCGCCAGTAAGATCTGACAAATGTATAGATAGTACGTTAACGTCAATGACGGAAAGACATACGTATGTGCGTGCGTACCAGACGTGTTACGTTTCGTTCTCGTAATAATTAATAGGCCTGACAACAGCAGACGAAAATAAAATAAAACTTTACCATTATTTAAGTTCGCTATCGTAAGAATACATACTGACAGCTTTGAGCTTCCGATTCAGTTGATTCGAGTCATCAGATCGGAATCATTAAACGTTTACAAATAGTTAGGCAAGCGATGATTTTTATCTCTCACGATTCAACCTTGCCGTGTAATTTTGTCTGTGACAATATGGCGTCTTACACGAGACATATGTTTTTCCAGATGTCATTCTTTTACAGCGACTTAACTCTCGATCAGCACGATTGCGATTTGACACCGTCGAAAAGTTATTACGAATTTTTAAACGGATTCAAAAATTAATATTTATATTCATTTAATTCTTTATGTTTCAATTATCTCTTGTGTGCTTTTTTTCTTGCTACAAGATTTTCTAGTTTTCGAATTTTTTACTCTTCTATATTCTTACGCGTGTGTAACGTCTGAGATTCATATGCACGTATGCGCTTTCGTTACACGTGTCACGTGCTTAATACCGCGATTCCGTATTACCTAGTAAACTGGTCGATGTGCAATTTGCAAATAAGATTTAGCCGCTAAAATTCATCGCGCTTAATAATTAGCTAACAAACGGATCAGCGAATTTCTAATACTGCCTACGAATCACACTGGACCAAACGAAAAATTTGTACGTGCCCTTTTGAACCCTCCAACGTTCCTCAACCTCAAAAACCATTGGCGCCGGAAAATGCAGCGTTCAAGATTTTTTTTTTTTTATTTGTCACGGCTTTTTATACGTCTATTATATTTTATCTGGTAAGACTTTTTATTTATCAGTTTATTACCGCTTAACGCGTCAATATGCATCGTGAACGTCTGTGTAATCAAACAGTGCTTAACATAAATTACAATATATTTTAACATTTTGCACAGTTATTTCTACGAGGAAATATAAATACAAGAATATTTTACTATTTTCCGGTACAAAGTATAGAGGATGGTATTAATTTGTTGTAAACATTAATAAATATTTCATTGATCGATACGAGGCCCACGAGTTCTGCCATTCTGAATAGAAAGATTAACCAAAAACGTCATTTCCTGTCGCGCGAAGATAATTTAAAATTTTTTATGAAATTAAATTAAATAGGTTACTCAAAGAACCAATTGAATGACGTCTTCTTGTTCAGTGGATCGAATAAAAAAATTGGCACGTGTTACTAATGATTTCTTGTCGTTAATCTTTTTTCCTCACTTTGCCACGTTTATCTCCAGGAAATTGATAGCAACGAAGGGAAAAAAGGAAGTTCAAGCATCAGTCTCGTTGGGGTCGTAAAGTCTGTTTACACGTAATACATAAACAAGACGCATGCAAAAAGTATTATCGTTTGTTCTATACATGCAATACATTGATCATATACGCAATACGTATACGAAGAGAATTTTGCGCAAAAAGCAAAAAAAAAAACATGAATACTCTATGATAGCTCTATTAGGTATATGTAAGTCCCACTCTCAGCTTCATGTCCAAGTCAATACTTTGTTTTTGACGCTTTTCTCTCACACGTAAATGGTGTTAATAACCTAGGCTGATCTTCGACGGTTATCGCACACAGACGACATGCTGCCTCGGCTGAAGATAGTCGAAGACGGACCGCTGCCGATCGACAGAGACTGCAAAGAAATTATCTAGCACTTTAATATTTTTGCAATCATACAATATTGTATGTATCATGCAAGGCTTTATTGCAGATGAAGTTTCAGAGCGCTGGAAAGTAGTGTGGACTGCATGGTAAAATTTCATAACAGTGTTGACATATAGACAGTTCGCTTATACCTTAAAATGTAATGCAGTAAAAAATCTGACTGTATTAGGTACATTAGAATGTCTTAAAATAGCAATGTCACTTGGTCAAATTTGCATGTCTAAAATATTTCACTATAATTTACACTATTATTTTAAATATAGGTATAAGCTATAAACCGAAATGTCACAATGACCCCGCTATTAACGATGACAGCCAGAATAATATTTATCAGAAAATTCTCTTCGTAAAATATAGTTAAAAGACCGTAGAAAGGCATGTTCCTGATATTTCGTATAATAAGCTTTGAGAATTATCCCCAAGGATCGGTATAGGCCTGGTTGGTTATCTGGCGTTGAACAAGCCGTTCCCCCGGTCGCTGACAAAAGCAACTCGTAAAACCGGCGGCTGGCGTCGAGCTGCGAAACGTAAAACAACGTTAAAAAAGTCAAACCTGTTTTGCACACTCGATCGTTTGCCCTTCGCAAGCTAAAGGTAAAGGTAGGCGAAGAAGGAGAAGGAGGGTATAGAAAAATTCAAGGAAATAGAGAAGTCCTAGGTTATTTTTAAAACAGGGCCCATCCCTCCTACACATTACCAAGAACTGCGAGTGTTTAGGACTTGTGGCTTCGTGTATTTATTCGTATCTTATTCCTTTTGCTTTACTCGGACTTTCCTCGTGCGACGAACAGCATGGCCGATCCTCTGGCATCTTCGTGAAGGAATTTAACTAAATTTTATTTTTTCTTATCTCTAACGTTCGCTCGAATACTATCGATATAACCGGATTATTTTAAGACAAATTGATCATTCAACGGAATAACGTTGCATGTCACCAGTTGCTTACGT
This sequence comes from Hartigia nigra, assembly GCA_031001745.1. NCBI lineage: Eukaryota > Metazoa > Arthropoda > Insecta > Hymenoptera > Cephidae > Hartigia > Hartigia nigra. Next base: position 261,291 of record JARPRG010000041.1, read on the forward strand.
AATTTTATTCATATGGGCTCGGTGAACCGATAAGTATGAACGCTCGACGTCATTTTTCTTCGCGTTTCCTTTCAGTGTGAGGAAACCGTATTCTGTCATATGTCTTTGGACTGATATAAAAAAATATCAAATTCGAAATCACTGCCAGACGATATATCATCGGGTCGTTGACACGATAATACGTAATTAACGTTGGATCATCCTTTTCTACATGTCGACGACGTTGATTCAATCGCATTTCAAATGATATGTTATTCTTATCTTGTATCTGTATTCAATCTTTGTCAAGATCACGTGATTTATATCTTTTATTTTTTGCATTAGTATATACTCCTACGTCGTTGATTATTTCGTCAGGATTACATAGATTGATGTGATGGTGTCATTTGTTATTAATATTAATACAATATCGTCTCTAGCCCGTCATTAAATCAAATAATAAATTAATCTTTTATATCAAAGATATTTCTTTAAATATACTTTAAAATTCTTCCGCCACTTGTCGAAGACCAAAATAGTTCTCTGAGGTTCCACGTTCCATATCAATACGTATGATTCAGCCATAAAATTTGTTTTCCTATCTTTCATCACGGTAAACGTTCACTCCAAAAACAAATTGCTCGTTAACTAAGGCCCGAGTCATTTTGACACGTATATAATAACAATTCAATACCCCGAACAAAGGGGCAAAAATTTCGAAAGTCTTGATTCAATGAGTGAAACAAGTTGGAATGCTTGGTTGTTTGTGAAAAGAGAACGATTAATTATGTCTGGAATTGTTTAACGCAATAAATTATTACGACACAGGAGAGTAACACCCTTATGTATACACACGTAGCGTAGAGCCGAGAACAAGTAATATTGTCGAGCGATCTGGGGACAGTACTGTACCTATATCTATATACAGTGCATACTATAAGTATAGTATACACTATATGTATATATATATATATGTGCTTATTATATATTAACTACATACCATAATAACAACTTCGCCATCGAGAGATCGGATTCGTGTTACACGCGATGTAGCACTGTACTTCGACACTCGACCGCATAATTTTATTAAAGACCTCATTGCGCAAGGTAATCAGTATTTACCCAAGAAGTAACAAATCTTAAATCAAATCATTAATCAATATGATCAAACAAACAAATCCGTCAAAAACAAAGGAATAACGGAGTTCACGAACATCCCAGACGCGGAACAGTAAACTGGAAACTCCTTCTCTAATGGATTTCCTGTTAAAAAGAAAAATGTCTAAAAAAATATCATTAAGGCAGTTTATCATCATTCCAGCCGTATCACTCGGACTTCGCCAATCCCAACGAAGGAGAAGCAACGGACGAATTGAAAAGTTTTCGTCCGAGCATACGGCGGCATCCACATCGTGCAAGGAAATTTTTACTCAGCAGGGGGAGAGACTGGTTTAATGCTCGTTATCGCATAACCATACTCGCCTATCTCTATATATGTGCTAGTTATACTATACGCGTAATATATACTTACCTGCATATGGCGTATGGCCCACGCAAAAGTAATTTTACGTGGCGATAGATGAAAAGGTTATGAGCGTTGAAGGGAACCAAAGAGAACCTAACTTATAAGGATTGCGACTGTCCTGCTTGACAGTATTGAGATACATTATTGCCTTGGTAAATCTTCACGCATCTCTTTGAATGCTGCGACCCTAACCGGTTAAATGATCCTTTCGAAGCTAAGTCCATAGCCCAGACCTATTACAGAAAGAAAGACTCTCTGGGTCCTTTTTTTCTTAACATTTTTTTATATCTCTTCCGTACCGCACCTCGGCACTTTCCAGGGCAATCGGTAAATCGAAACCGTTAACCACTAGAGACAAAGTATTTTTTTTTGGTATTGCTTATTTATTTCTTGTTGTTGTCTGTGTTGCCAACTTTTGCATTTATTCATTTTTAACCTCCAAGCGCAGGGCAATAGACTATCTGGTATACAGGCTATACGAGTATATAGGTTTGTATACGTGACGTCACGATCCGATAAGAGCCCTAATAATAATCGCTACGATACTCGCAGTGCATTTGTACGATTTTATAAAGTCTGTTACGTCGTTCATAAAAAAAATTACGTTATTTCTTTACTCGTCACTGCATTACAAAATTTTTTAAATTACGATTTTCATTATTTCGGGATGCGGAAGACTGCTCAAATATATTTTTCAGACGGATAATTTTTTTTGTGCAAATCCCAGATGGATTTAGGTAATATTACTTACGTATATCGGGTGACACTTCCGAAACTGCAGGAGTTACTTAAAAATGGTAATTTGTAAAATTAATGTTGTATTCTCAATGATAGTCATAAAGCTGACCGTAACTCATAAGCGACTATGCTAATGTGAAACATGCTTCGTGGCTCGATTCGAAATATATATATATATATATATATTCAAGTTTATTCAACTATCTTTAGAAGTGAAACATATTTTGTGTGTCATCGTGCCTTTTACGTTGCGTAATTATTATGAGATTCGAAAAGGAAACTCCTCTCGTATAGAATAGCCAAGACGCTAGAAAGTCTCATGCGAAGATTCAAACAAATTTCTCAAGGACTCGTATAATTTCTCGATCGCATCCATTATATCCTGACCTATTCGCACAGACTGGTTTTGTTAAACCAATCATCATATAATACAATTTATTCAATAAATATTATATATCAATAATAACATGGACTCTACGTTCATTAAATTCTTCGAAAATGACCTAATATCATATGACTCTTATTTACAGAATTAGTCATTTTGTTCGATGAAAGGGCACAGGGAGGATTGGGCGGTGGACGCGCCGTCTTTCAATCTGGTCCAGTTTCTTGTTATTGTTTACCGTTGTATTTTTTTCTTGCTTTCTCTTCGTAAGGTTTTTTATAATAAAGGGATATTCAGGGACACACCGAGGTAACCTATCACCCTCTCTGGAGAAAAACCGTTTTCATGTCTCTGACCGAGGGGACAGGGTACCTCGGACTTGAGTTCAGTTAGTGTTTCGATCTCCACCTGTGAGGTTTACCTTTCGTGACTTGTGCGCGGGTGTGCGATCCTCACTGCCAGGCCTGACGTCCCAACCGGACCAGGTGCTCCCTTGATTTGCAGCGAAGGTACGTGCTCGATATATTTATGCGACGTTAATACGTGCCAAAGTTATATCTACGGTGTTGGACGCCAAAGACGCATACTCGCAGCGTTGCCTTCGCTGATCGCTAGTACTCATCGACGTGCAAGGTATCTCCCAACCAATTGACTTGCACGGTATCTCGACACGTTCAAACCAATTCCGCTCTGGCTGCATGAATTCTTAGGGATCTTTCAAGACGTGCAGTCTCTCGGTTACGATTGCACGGTATCACGACCACCTCAGCAACCCCTCTCTTAGCGACGTGCAAGGTATCTATCAGTCTGTCGACTTGCACGGTATTTAGACGCCGTTACCCGGGATCGGTGCAAACCCGCTTAGTCCCTGTTCGAAGCTGCAGTCAAGTCATCCTCCCCCGCCCTTGTACAGCTCTACAAATACGATCAATAAATGACCTTGAGGCCTCAGCTTGAGGTCGCTCGAAGACGGTCACCGGCCAGTGTAGTTTTTCTGTCCCTGTCCATCGTCCGCCGGGTGGGACGGCCCCCATCCCGATGCTCCATGTTTAAACAGACTTGGTCCTGCATTTACCAATCGTTATCAACACGTAAAGAAAAGCATGGAAATTTTACGCCATTTTACATTTAAATGCACGTTAAAAGACATAAAACTTTTGATATAACATTTATCATAATTTATGTTCAATACTCTCTCGCCAATGCTTGTACTGTCTTTAAAAACTTGAAGTTTACTGTATTCACGGCTTTTATACGCGTAACAGGCAATGTATAATACATATGTCTTATAATACGGATGCCAATGTTGCCAATGCGACCAATGTGTTTACTGGCTAGAATCGCAGTGTCGCGAATATGTGTAGATACGTACACACAGTATATTAGACGTTTGGAGAACAGTGACCGTTCTTAAAATACACCAAGTAGATTATGTTTGTGCATGTAGATCAGTTAGGCTATGTCACGGATTTAGCATAGCATTTATCTAGATAGAGAATTCGGTCGCTCGCAGTTCACGAAGGCGAGACAGAATCTGGCGTTAAGATAATTTCTTTTATTTTTGTTCCTTTTTCCTCTTTGTCATATGCATTACCAGTCTTATACAGTGTCTCCGTCCTGCACGAAGATGATTCCGGAATAAATCAAGCTATCCACGTTTACAGTTGTCAGCACAGCGCATACGGATTTAGCAGGTTGTTTGTGTCGTTCCCCTGGTTCTGGATATCTTATCGTACGATGATTAACGAGCAAATAACCAAGACGCCTTGTTTACTGACTTCAAAAAGGAAGACGCGTCCTCTCACGTGACGATATCAGAGACGCGGTCAAATCGATCCTCGTTTATGCATGTAAATCGAAGAATCAACCTCCATCTGCTGGACTAGAATTTTTCTTCTACCAATTTTCTAGGCACTAGCCAGAAATCTTTTATCCAGTTTTCATAGCTCGTTTCAATTTTACCGTCCCATTAAATCCCGCCGCATGAGAGAAACTAGCTGCTAGCTCGACGTTTGGTTGGGGTGAGGAACGAGAGGAGGAGGGTCTGACGTAAGCACGAGGGGGCTGTTAATCCGACGTAGATTCCTTCTGCATTATTAAGCCCGATTTCCAAGATAAGTAAATGCACGACAAACGCCTTCCTCAACCCACAGACCTTTGAACGGCACTAAAAACAAGGGAAGTCAGAGGAGCTCTTACCACTTGTTGCTACTATTCGATCCGCCATGAAACTTCTGTTCGGCTTCGGCTCCACTCGGCTCTATTCGACTCGCGCTCGGCTCCTAGCAGACAATTTTCCTAACGTCCCGACTGCCGTCTCAGTCCTGGGACAAACGGTCGGGCTAATTGACTGATGTATATTTTTATACTTCTTTCTATATTTCTCACGCTTCCTTTCTCTCAGGTGAGATCATTAACTGGGATACTCCAAAGATCTTTATATCGGCTGATGTGAAACGTGAGATTTTCTTGCAGAAGCAGACACGCAGTGCTGCTGAGCAATTTTTTGTATGCAGCGTCTCTGTCGAAATTTTTGCCAAGAAATATTTAAACCTGTTTATTTAACTCTTTTCTCGATTTCATCTTTCTCTGCGATGATGAATGTTTACATTCTTATTTTTAGGCATTTTTTTGTTGGACTTTTTTTTATTTTTCGTTCTGAAACACTCGTATGGCTGTTTGATATTTTCTTATCTCGACGTTCTATTACTCACTGCAATTCGTACGTATGCATTCACGCGTTGTATCTGGTGGACATGCCGCCGCCTACAGTCATACACACGCACATGTGTATATATATATATATATATATATATATATATGTATGTATGTACTCTTGGAAAACCTCTTATTTCACACTCTTGTCTTGAACGACCGCTTTTTCTGTCTCAGAGAATCCCAAAGCGTATGTGACCTAATTAATCAACATGACGACTGCCCTTCTCGTTGAAACGCAATGCCCGCGAATTCGCGTCAGCTCGTCAGTTCTCCGTATTATCTCATAAAACTATATAAATTAGGTAATCGGGATCGTGAAAAGAAGAATGGTTGAATTTTTAAAAAATAATTTGATTTAATTTTCCAAAAAAAAAAGTATTACATACGTGTAACATACGATTCTGACTGAATTTATAAAAATATATCTTATTTCTATCTATTCCTAATATAATAAGGCTGTAAGGCGTTTCTTGTCGTAAAGGAAAAATATATAATTGCTTCGTTCTAATCGCCGTATACAGTCAGTAGACTGAAAAATTCTTGTAATACCAGTCTCCATCGAAGGTTAACAAAATCTCTTGTAACAGCCGGCCAATCGTGTGTCGTATTACTCAGCTTTCTTTGCGTATGTTTATTCGTTTAAAGATCCTGGCCGCATGCCAACGAGCATCGCGTTTTACCAGGAGACAAATTCCACATTGCATTTCAAGAGTAGAGTATCACTCTGAAGAAAGTGAAAACTTGACGGGAAAAGGAAATAAGAAAATTTCACGA
>JARPRG010000041.1:267509-278530 GCA_031001745.1 Hartigia nigra
ATTGCATTTCAAGAGTAGAGTATCACTCTGAAGAAAGTGAAAACTTGACGGGAAAAGGAAATAAGAAAATTTCACGATTGATATATCAAAGATAACATTGCGCGAGACGATTTCGAGACCAAGGTAGATCGTGATACCCTGGATAGAATAGCTGCCAAGTTACGTCGAAACTCGCATAATTTTTTTTTGCACACTGAAGATACAAGGGGGTCAAGTCCGACAGATTGCATTTGTACAGTTTTGTAATTGTGGCCAATGTATAGAATGCTTAACTGCCAATTATATTGAGTATGTATCGTACACGATATTCTGACACATAGACGAGACGCCAATTTAATGACTTAGATATAATTAGCGTTTAGTTTTTTTTTTTTTTTTTTAAATACGATTCATCATACCGCAAAAAAAATATTGTTTTCAGATATAATTTTGCAACAAAAAAATAGATAGCCATAAGTACACAAATACTTGGTACGTTCTGTGACTTAATGTCTAATGGGTTTTTCCACTTGTTGATATACATAGGCGTAGACGTGCAAGGGGTAAAACCCGTGACAAGGCTGACCTTGTATAATGGGATAAAGAGTACAAAGGGCAACGGATGTGCTCGATCGTTTATCAAATTTATATCGTATGGCCAAAGCTACAAAAGAGGACAGAATAAACAAATATTATTCGCTTACAGTGTACTATAGTTTTTAATGAATCTCTCGAGTTTCGAAATTATTTGACATGTTAAATAATTCCAGGAAGTTTTATATTTGTTATGGCTACGTCACAGTGTGTATACGTAATACAACGGTCTTGTAATTTTTTCGGACTACTAACACCGGCAACACTTTCGTCGTTCATTAATATTCCCATCGAACTACAAAACAACATTACGCGACAACAGCCTCTGTTTGCGCGAGTAGCATAACAGCCTAATAGCGTGGCGCTCTTAATGCGCAAAATTTATTTTGCTCTTTTGACTTTCTTTTTAGACTGTTCCAAAGCAGCTATAAGAAAATATAAAAAGCTGAATAACTTTGATTAAACTTAATGTAACTTTATACACATAACTTATGCACGATGTACCGCACACTCTTGTAGTACATTACTTCGAGTACTGTTTCATAGAATTTGAGTATATCGAATTTATGCAAATTTTCTATCGCGCATAATAATTTTATGTATTTTTTCAAAAAATTTAATGGATTTTACTCTACCGTTAGTTTGTGTACTAACCACGTGCCTTGGTTACCACTATCGACATAACGGATTGACCATAGACTATATCATTTGCTGAAGTATATGATTGCACCATGTTAATCAATAAGATGTAAATTTTGAGAAAATTAGGAACTTACGACATTGCATACTGCAAGATTTGTAGGTACTGAGTCAGTTGAGTTTCTTGAACTCCGAATTATTTATCTTGTCATTATAATTCATCTGCCGTCGCTACTTACGGATCATCGTATTTACGTGGAATTTGGGAAAGCGTTGAATTAATAATTACGAGGTTATTCGTCGCCAGTACATATTTTTTTATTAAAATTCAAAATCAGGTTTTTTTTTACTATAGTATAGTTTACTTATCTACGTTTAAAATGCATATCATTAGTTGCATAAGAAAAATCTTATTCAATTCTAGACGGTCTATATATATATCTATAAAAAAAAGTATAATCTATCAAGGAGTTAGAAAATCGAGTCTTTTTAAAAGTGAAGTCTCCCTCCACTCCCCTTCCATGCATAACCTTTCTAGTCGAAAAGGTTGAAATAAAACTCCTGAACTTTGATCTTTCCTTTCCTAAGTGAACAGATTCGATCAGGTTGAATTCCTCTCGTTCAATTTCAATGAAAAGGGCGATGGCATACTTGCCAGAGAAATCAATAACGATTTAGCCATTTTGCAAAGTGGGCTATTGAAAACGTATATAGCAATACTTATATTGTGCCTTGTTCCTGATATTGGAAGTACCTTTCTTTTACCTTTATATAAAAGTCGTTCAACGACTACTTGTTGCCACGAAGAAAAATAGTTTTCGTAGAACGTAACTTTTTGCACACGCACACACACACACACATATATATATATATATATATATATATATATATATATATATAATAACTTAAATACGAAATATAGTGCGTAATGAAGCTTGTTACAGATGACACGTGGGAAGCACAGTGCCCGTTGCTAGGCAACCGCATGACCTACATATCTCATTCCCTCTCCCTCTCTCTCTCATTTCTTCTCCGTGTTTATTTCTCATTCTCACCCAATTCTTCTTTGCCCCATCTCACTTTACTTTAGCCGATCAGGATGAGCTTTCGCGTGAACGAATCACGTTCACGGAATACGTCGCGACGGCGTTATACGTAAACAGCGACGTAAGAGGTCGTCGGCATCGTTCCCATCGCGACGACGAGACGCGATTCATGATTGCCATCCGACACCGTTATTAGACGTGTCGAACACTTCAATTATATAATAAAGGCTTATTCAGACGTCGCCGACCTACTCGACGCTTCCTAGGAGTTAGACCAATGCCCGGTAGCTATATACCTATTAGAACTGAGAATGAAGAAGTCGCTGTTTCATTTATTAAGTCGTCGCAGATCTCTCGTTCGATAAATAGCGGTATATGGTTACCAAGGATAAAAGCTGCTATCTCGCTATTAGTCTGGCATACGATTACGAAATTAAAAATCAGAGAAAAAAAAGAATCCTTTACTGCGAACGACATTGGATCTGTCTCGGAGGTTCTGACAGCGACCTAATGCACCAGTAGCGACCTGTCACTCTTTGCTTATAAATTATGGCGCACCGGTCGCTCTTGACATTACAGCTGTATCTTTGTAAACGGCGTGGACGAGTAATAATAAAGTACTAAATACTCTTAAGCTTCTTATGACAATATGAATCCTCGTATAGTATTCTCTTATAATATTTAATCGAGTTTTATTATTCTGCTGACAAACTTAATCGTCGGGTTATATAATTACGTAGGTATCTTGTGCGCCCGTTTGGGTCAAGGAATGGAAAACGTCGCTGAATTAAATTTGCCTGAACGTAGGCGTTACGAGCCTTTCCATTGAAATGGCTTATTAAATATACGAATACTGGAATACAGCTGTTATATCTATTTGCGAGAAGACAAGTGTTTCATTCGATATTGACGTACGCGTGTATACTGGACCGGTTATATTTTTTGGAATGAGTAATATAATTTTTTATCGGGGTGGGGCGCTAATAAAAAAATGGTATATGATATTCTCTTCGGGTATTAATCGATTACAATTTTTTTTCGACGGTGACTATTAATATAAGAATTGATTGAGTTCAAGTAAATGAAGAAGTTATTAAAGGGTTGACGAGCTTTCATAACCTCTATCTCGTTACTTCACTTTGAAATGTCTTATCAAAACGGATCCCTTGAGTGATAATTGAAAATTAATTTTAAAAAGTTAATTTAAAAAAAAATACTTCGCTCTGCCTCTCCGAGAACGCCTTTGGTTTAGGTTACGTTGGATCTATGTAGTCGTGTGTTAAACTTATAACGAGTTACGGAACTTGGCGAATTAAATAAGCCACGGGCCTCAGTATAGAGTCCTGAGGAATACGGAGAATGGTCGATCGACTGGGATACCGTTCCACGATCAGATAGTCACTGCTGGCTCGATCGAGACTTGTTGAATTATTCAAAAACAATTTGCAAGGCTCTCCCACTGTCGCCGTTCTGGTGGACAGTTGGGAAATAATCGTTAAAAAGTATTAGGTCGAAGATAGGTGAGTTTAAGAACAACCCATTTCCCCCGCGGGAATTTCAAACGTAATTTTCAGTCACCTTCAATTTCTTCGTTGCAAATGTCAAGTTTCACTAGCGCAATGAAGGGTTTAATGCAATTTGCACATTTTTCGAAGTCATCGCTTGTTTGTTTTATAAAAACAAAAAGTACGGCCATTTTGAATTGTATGAGATTACAAGATAAACAAAATTAACGTTCGCATGTCTTTTATGATGCATCTATTATCAATGTACGACAGGGCAGCGCTATCGCAATTGAAAATCGATTCTCGATCTTTCCTCGAGAGACGTCTGCGTCGGGATGCGCTAGAATGAACGATGACCCGATCGTCGATTGCCGATAATCCATTTCCGCTCAAGTATTATGCAAGGTTGCAACATTGCCGTCGGCTCAGTAAATCATGTTCGAGTGCTGGGCATACCATACTTTGTCCATACTTCGTCCATACTCCAGCATACTACACCATATATGCACCATGTTATACCATGACCGTCCAATGCCAGCGAGTACCACACTACTCATTGTCAATGGGATTTTACACCATGCATAATAGCGTATAGAGATAGTGCAGCATATAAAGCATAACATAAATACGTTCAGACGCTAAGGGAGTGAATATACCTGGTTTCCTATGATAGTCATAAATGATCAGCGCCATCTTTGCTTATCGACGTGCAAAGTCGATCGACTTTCAGGACAGTTTCCATGGAGCGACCTCCTACGAGTTAACGATTTAAAAGATAACGATAAGTAAATGGACTATTGTAATACTAACCATAAGATATTACCAGTAGCTGTACTCGACTAATTATTTAAAAGATATTATTGATTCGTAGCCAGCTAAACAAGGTCACTGGACTTGACTTCCTTCGAAACAATTGAATTCCTTTCATAATCTTATGCAATTTTTCTACGCTACTCTTCCGCGTGTATATTAAATATTATCGGTACGAGTGTATCTCTGTGCTAATACGATTTTACTAAACATAATTTTTGGGAATAATCTTTATCGATTTCGTCATTGTCGAATTCGTGAATAAATTTTTTTATTCAATGTATTGCGAGCCTGAGAGAAATATTTTATAGGATTTTTATACTTCTTGAGAATTTATATTAATACGAATTGTTTTTAGTAGAGCCTTTTTTTTAAGTAATATAAATACGTTTTTTTAATGACTCAATCTGACTCTGGTATTTATGCATGTTACTATGAAAGTATAAAGTCACTGTAACAGTAACGTATATACTTGTATAGTTGTAATTAGATCGATACTCGTAACCTTCGACTGTGCCCTTGACCCTTACGTAAAATTGCGCAAACTTTTTACCTCGTATTTTGATCCTCTAGGCATTTTTAGTTTGAGGCCCATATGGATATCGCTAAACAATTCGTATCTATGTACCATCAAGTAGGAATAAAAGCCGAACGACAAGGAGCATGTTAATATTATTGTTTATGTCAGAAAAAAGTACAGACATCCTGCTGTTTCTCTTAACCTTTTTTTTTCGGTTTTTCTTACCGTAAATATATATTCGTGATTCGAATTAATCGTCTTGGAATGACATGATAGGATTACGCTGATTTACGTTTGCACAGGCTAGCAATATATTCGAAGGAATTCTTCTAGCGTCACTTCCGGTTTGACAACAGTTTCGAATACCGGACGAAGGTCGTGACGTATTTTGACGAATATGATTCCTGAAGAAGACAAAGTCATAGTGGTAATACAAGCCTATATATATATATATTTTTTATAACTCCTATGAAATTTTTTGTTTAGTATTTTTTTCCAAGCATTCTCCAAAGAAACTAATAAAAAATTCAAAATAAATTGTCTCTCGAAATATGTGTGCTTAATTTTGTTACGCATTCCAAATCGATGAGACACGGATACACATAGCCGTAAAAACAGTAGAACTTTCATTCAAGAGGACTGGGAAGTTTTAACGGCCATATTGTGAATCTCTAATCACTAAAATCGTAAATTACAGGAAATCGATACGTTATCTTTCGTGTCTGATTTATTCGAAAAAATTGACGCAACATCACAGTCTGACTGGTCGTAGAAAAAAAAGTCCCTTCCACGTTATAACGGAAAACGTCTCATGTTCATCTCATGTCAGTAAGCCATTTGCGTCACGTGTACAGTAATAATAATTATAATTCCACATGCTCTATTGATTTATCACGATTTTATGTCTAAAAATTAATTACTACAATTCGTTGTAGCACAATCTAAGATGCACTTCGTAATTAACGTGATTATGTGCTCCTTATCGAACTGCATTGAACAACGTTACGAGTAATATTTATCACAATCGCAGATCGAATACAATTTTCGATAATACGATAACCCATTGCCAAGCAGAATGAAGTTGATAATTTGCCACGAGTAATGAATGATTTTCAGAATATAAAATCAAGTATCGATATCGATAAAAAAAATGGTAGCAACGGCATTGCTTTATTTTGAAAATATAACTGATCGATCTTTAACGATTAATCGTTAGAAAAATTGTCTAGATTGCCAATTTAAAGATAATAACTTTGTCGATCGTTATCATTATGCACGTGGCTTTATCAAGTGTGCTTTCTTCGTTAATAAATTGTGAGACTTAATTCAACAAGTATCATCAGCTGATAAGATCGAAGGCCAAAAAAAGGATTTTCATTTAACATCCACACTGAATAAAGAAATATTAAATACCAGATATATTCTTTGATATGTAATTAAATAAAAAGAGAATTGTGTTTGCGCAAGATGGAATGTCGATTGGCCTCTAGTGGCTTCTCGCGTTTTATCCTCTGCCTCCACCGGTAACCAGTTCGCTGTTATATCGATTTAGCGTAGAGTGCGTGGGAATTTTTTTTGTCAGGGATAACCCATGGCCTGCGATCGCAGGCGCTATCAGTCAAAAGTAACGAGCCTCGAGTGTTCATTCACAGAATATCAAGCTCGTTACGTCACTCTGTTATCAACATTTATCCCCACCTACGTGCATGCTTCATTTAACTTTGAAGCTTGCCTGCTTTTTGCCATCTTATTTCATATACCATTTAATCACGTTCAATCATTTAACATTTTCAATAAAAATTTGACCGAAAATTTCAAACGTATTTCTTCCTTAGAAGATACGCAAAAGCAATCCGATAAATTTAACATTTTTTTTTTCTCTCTTTAAATTATCTTTTGATTTCATTTTTCAGGGATTCACGTTATTTCGTTATTTTCTGAGAGAAAATGGATTTAAAAAAACAGTTCGAATCAATCCGAGCGATATAATTTGATAAAGATCAATAAATTATTTCAGTGTCTATGAATCCTGAAAATAAAAATGTATACGCAGCTTTCATTTTATTCAGCCGATCGACAGTGCTGAATATTTAAGAACGCATATTATATAGAATTAATTGAATGATTATTAATGATTCTTGAGATGGAATCAATGAGAATTGTCCAAGTGCGAATGCACACGTGTGACTCGCGTGAAGCGGGCGAACGATCTCGAAAAGGTACTACTGCGTGCGAGAGAGATGCGCCGGACCGAAGATTTTTGGTTAGATGCCGAGAAAAATTTGGATGCGTCTCAAACTCGCCGTGTGACGTGTCACGGATAAAAATAGTAACTTGGCTATATACACGGAGGATGCCCGAGAGTGTGTTGTGCCTTTATTCGACAGTAGGAAAATGCGAAACCGCTTGCTCATACGAATCGGACCATTAATAGACATGAATCGGATTCGCGATAACTTTTTTATTTCCTTTTAGATTGCCATTTTTTTTATTTCCTTCGTCATTATCATCTCCGTTCATCTTGTCAATTTGATTGTATTATTATGCCGAAGTAGCAGAATTCGAATTTTATCATTTTTATCATTAAAATATTTGTTTTTTAATTTAGTCCAACTAAAAAAAATTGTTTGCCAAAAAGAAAATTTTTAAAGTAAAATAATTTAATCGAATTATTAAAGAAAATAGGCACGTACGTACTATTGTTTAATACATTTCTTATTCGTCCTTGCACTGCCACTCAATTATCTTTGTCAGCACAAAGGAATGTAAAAATGTTATATTTCCAAAGAATCGGTCAGAGCAATTGGCATCAACAATTTCATGATTCATATAGCTTGAAAGTCTACGGAATTTGAAACTACTCAAATTTGAGACTCGGAATTTTTTTGTTATCATAACGCATTCTTTTAATTCCTCCTGCACGTAAATAAATTCCCATTCATAAATGAATTTTTCCGGAGAATATCATATGACGTCAAAAAGTCTTTGGCAACCATGGTCAGTCTTCTATACTCTACACTAGAGTAGTGCTGGTATTAGTCGTCATATTAAAGTATCCTACCATGACCCATTCCTTCTCTCGACAAATGTTCTTTTTTCTTTTTCTTTTTTTTATCATTCTTCGACATCTAAAGTCGAACGATCTATTTCGCCTGCGAAGATTAACCGTGACAGTAGTTACTTATTGTGTACTTTTTATATGATAGACGTCTCTTTTTTTCACTTTTCTAAGGAAACATTCCCTGGGGTGGGGTGAATCAAGTATTTCCACGTGAAATACAAAACCGAGAAGAACGATCTCTGCTTTATCAGTAACATTTACGGTCTACTATTGATTTTCTAACGTTACTTTTAGGGACTCATTGACGACTTGTATAGACACAAATATCACCATGATTTTTATGACACAAGAATCCGACGTATTTTTAGAATACCAAGGTTGTACTCGTGCGATATCATTACCAAAATGGGGTCAGTAAAGAAAAACGTATTGCACTAGTTTTTTTACTAAATTTAAGCAAAACGGTTTTTTAGCATACCCTGAATTTTCTAAAAAACAAAAGTATCAGAACAACACGTACTTTAGATATCAGAACGATCATCGAAAATATTCAAAAATCATCGATGAAACTACAGGTCAAGGAAAACAATCAGAGTGAAATCTTGCATAAGAGGGTCGATCACTGAAGCAATGACATCCAGGACAAGAGTCATGATATCAGCAAGGACGTCATATGGAAGTTATACCATGTTAGTGCCGAGAGCAGCATTTATAGTTTTTATCCTATCAGTTCACTTCCTCTCTCTTCTATTGTCCCTTATCTCGAAGAGATGCAGACACAACTATTTGTAATATAAACGAAACGGAATCATTTGACGGACAATATAAATACAGAAATGTATCAGGTTCTGGATGTCTCTGCAAATAGACGAAACAAGTTTGTACTGAAGATATGAAAATATTGTGATGTTCGAAGGAGAAATAAAAAAAAGTCTGAAGCGGAAAGTAAGGGGGAGTCAAAAGGAATTGAATAAGAATCTAATTTTGTTTCGCTTATCATACAAATTTTATAATGAAGTGATTCTGGTTCGGTGATAATAAAACAAACAAAAAAATAAATGATTCAACATTAACAGTCCAAAGAGATACCGATAAGTAGCCGGACGTCATAGAGAGAAATAAAGAAAGAGAATTCTAATCTAGTATTAGAGATCTACCACTAGTTTTCTTCACGTTCACTATGTATAGCGAACTATTGACTAACTAACCAACTAGTAGTTATCGTATGTTAGCAATGCTTGCTATGCCTGCTCCAACCGGTCAAGAACGACTATCCGGCTACGAAGGTCAACCTATACCGATCGCAACATACAATTGATCTTATTTTTCACGATGGCAAAGAAGGCGACGACACTAAGATCGCCGTGCTCCATGAAGCGAGGAAGTATGTGTGTGTATATATATATATTTATTTATTTATTGACTCTTACAATTCAGTACAATATCCGCAACGATTGAATATCCGGAATTTCGCGCTACCAATTAACGTGTTCAGCGAACCCGAAGTGTCCCTTGTTTTACAAAAAGTAAACTGAAGAATACCTGCAAAAAGGATAATAACGTCGACTTTAACTATTTTCAAATAAATTCTGACATTTAAGCATACTTATCTGTTAATTATCCCGATGAAGTAATAAAGTATTTAAATTTATTAATGGAGACCATTATGATACGTGTAGAAAGGTTTTGTACATTTGCCATCGCAAAAACAAAAAAACGAAATTATGTATATCTGGTTGCACGGCTGAAAAAAGTCTGTATTCAAAATTCCAGGCGAATCGCCGAACTGATGAACTTTTGAAATTTACATGAGAAATTAAGTTTCGGATCTAAATAACACAGTAAAATTTGCAGGTGTTTAATGATTCAGGTTTCAAAATAACGCAAATGTTAAAATTCCAAAATTTAATGGCATATTTATTTGAACTAAAAATTCTAGATTAACAAATAAGACGCGATCACGCTATTCAAGCGATCTTGCCTCACGGAATATCTGTTTGTCCCGATATTTATTTTTATCCCGTTAAGAATTATCGCAAGTGTAAGCAATATCGATTTGATAGGGCCACTTGAAAGAATAGTGTCTAGCGATATATTATCGGTCGTAGAATATGTTACACCCTTTGAAAAACATGGATTGCACAGATATAATACGGTTCGATAAGAAATTCTCTACAACTTTGCGCGTGATCGTTATATCGCTGCCAAATTTTTTTTTTTTTTTATCTATTACCGATTGTCAGTATTTATTAAAAGAGCCGTTTCTCCCCTGTATAGGCAAACGGTTTTTAACTTCGTATATATATACACACACAAACAGTATTGGTTAACTCGCGATTTATTTTGCGATTCTTGAATGCGATGGGATCGATTATAGCGGTGGTACTATCGACCGGTTGAGATCTTTGATTCGAGCGGGAGATAACAATTACAAGGCAGGTGTGATCGTTACAAATATAGAACTTGTAGCTACGTCGCCACATGTAGATTGGCTTTGTTATGTTTTGAGATTGTCGTATCAACGCGATGAAATTTCTTGGACCTCCATTGACGATAATACCGAAACCCTTAATCAGCGTGAAAGCCTCTTACTTCGGTGAAAGTAATATTTTAATGATATATTGTAGTAAGTAGGAAAATATATAATATTTATTTGTAGAATAGTTTACATTCTGATTTGCGGGAGGTGGGGAGGCAGTGTAGAAATTAGATAAAAATTATTTCGATTTTTCCTTTCATAGGCAACTTTGTTACATCGTATTGTAACGGTGTTATATAATTTATATGATTGAGGAGATAAGAAAATAATAATTGATTATATAAATTTAATTATTAAACGTACTGGATGTAATCTTCGTTTTTCGAAT
>JARPRG010000041.1:278630-294090 GCA_031001745.1 Hartigia nigra
AAGTAATATCATTGTGATTGGCGGGAATTTTAAAAACGAATGAAAATCCTTCTCCACCCTTTGTTGGGGTTAATCATTTGACTGCTAATTTTTTTTAGCAAAACACATTAGAGGCAAATATACATTTATAGAATGTATGTACGATTCATAGATTATACGTGACTGGGATGCCAATATGCGGAACGAGCAATAGTCTTCGCTGTTTACTGACTATTCACTGACTGCTTGTCAAACATACGACAACGTCTGTTATCCATCCTATATTTGTATCCGTTGACCTCCCTTTTCCACGTGTAATACTCACATTTTTATTATATCTCGTAACGTTTCGTTTATACGAATAATGATCGATGATTTTTTTAAATTAAAAAAAAAATCATTCTTCCACATTTTATACGTTACGCCTACGTTCTAGATTACATGTATTAAAAAGTCTAAAAAAATACAGATTCTCGCAGACGCATGATAAAAATACCAGCAGGTTCGGCAACTTTGTGACACTGTAACGATGTCCATTCTATAATATATAACATAGTCAAGAATCTTACCTGAATAGAATATTAAGCGTTTCCCGCTTGACTCTTTAAGAAACGTCTAGTGAAATATTCAGAATAAAAAGTAAGAGCCGAGATCGTACGATCGATTTGCCATATGCCCCAGATGACTTTCATTTCTAATATTTACATAGAGGCGATCGCCGCCATAAAATTATCCAATCGCATGGCATATGTACGCAATAGAAAAAGTATATCACATCTTTCTTATCTGTGTCAAGATATAGCACACTTTCCCCTTTAATACCAGCAGAAATTCCTGTGACGCAATAGTCTAATTGTTATCGCAATGCACCAGCAATTTCACCTAAATATTTCATACTGTCCGTGCATCTAAGAAACGTTGCTTGCGGGGAAGTCTTTAATTCGACCGGAAACTGTATAAGATTTTACAGTTCTCCCACCTGATGGTAAACAGTCAAAATATATAAACCGTATGTATGTTGACCCTATAAAAAATGGATTATATATATTTTAAAAGGAGTATCTATAATTTATTAGTATAACTGTATGTTGTAAAATGTGTCAAAATCATTGAAGGCCTTCGAAATCGTTTCAAATATCGCGCCATTCTTTGGGACACGCGTTATAAATATGAGTGAACTGCATGGCTGTATGACTGCATCTGAATGCAACTGCATCTTACACTAAATACGATGCGCTATGTGCATTGGAGCTTCGAACCGTTTCGTAAGGTTGTGCAACGCTTGAGTTTATTGCGCATGCGCATCTTACGAACCAGTGAATCGTTCAATTCTCTAGCATCCGAAGTTGGCTGGTGTTAACAGATTTTGTTCTTTCATTTAACGAGCAATAACGTTGACTATATATGTATATATGTATAGTTATTAAAAATTTGTATTTAATGTATATTAAGCCGTGATGATTTTAATGGTACTAGGTCGATACAAAATACGAATCTGTTATTAACTAAAAAAATGTAATAATGCGCAGCTTGTGGTAGTGAAAAATAAATTTTTTTATTTTCAAATTGTCTCACTTTATCAACTTTTCGTGGCGATCACGTAAGAAAACTGTGCGAAGGGAGGCTCAAGCTCAATTAAGTCTTTAATGGCTTCCTCTTGGTTATCAGCATTTCTTTATCGGGCAGATAACTATGCTGAAAGTCTTAGGGTCGCTCGTGAAAGAAATCTCTAGAGGCGTAGTTTCACTGTGACATATGATAAATTAAAAAAAAATCGATTATAATCAATAATCGTTACAGAAATATCAATATTCGTGCTTCTTGTCACTGCTTTGTTTATTCAAAAAATGATTGTGAACCATTTTTTCATCTGAAGTTTAAAAAAATATAATCTAAAGCTTCTTCTTAAAAAAATCTTTAACGAACAGTTGCTCTTTTCCCTATAGTTCGCATATGTCGACGTACGTTATCGATCTTTGCCTAACCTTCCTGGAAAGAACTTTTTACATCCACACTGAATCTCAATGGAGTCTAATAGGAAAAGTCATTCGGGTCGATACGTAAAGAATCCACTGTATGGTCTAGTACGAACAGTATATCCTAGTAACGATTCTCTTGACCAAAGGCAATGAAAAAGAAAACAATAAAAGCATATCCCTCCTTTTTCCATGATACGTTCACGCTAGCTGTGTTACTGGGTTATCGCTTTTGCCCGATAAGAAACTTTTTCGCTTACAGAACGGAAGGAGTATTCTAAGTTCATCAGATCCGGCAAAACAGTCAAATGGACATTTCCTGTTGCTCTGCTATTATTACTACATAATAATTTATAATAGATATAATGATTTTCTGTCAACTTTTCCACAAACAGTTTAATTCGTTTCTTTGCCTAAAATTCGTGCAAGACATTCGACACTCTTCACGATCGTCGTGTAATTCATTCTCCATACATTAATTTCGACAAAGCCCCAAAGTTCCTGTCAGTATAGCATTTCTTTCCATGCATTTATTTGTCTACGCGTGCGATAAAAGTGTTATGTATACAGGTGATAAGTCCGCCAAAGATTGCTTGTTGAAAACATAGCACCGTACATGTGCTTTAAGACAGGCTTACCTACCCATAAGGATAAAAATTCCCATATACTTAATTGCCCTCGAAACAGGTAAAATATTCAGCCTCGTAAGCAACCGTAAGAGAAGAAGATGACGATAAAGTCTGTATGACAAAGTGAAATTATAGTTTATAGCCAAAGAAATGCAATATCGATTTCTAAAGTACACGATTAAGAGCAAAACAATTGCAGAATAAACGCGATATAAGACTCTGTCGAATATACAACATTGCTTAGAGCCGTAAGCAAAGATTAATTTTGCGGTTACACGTTCAATTTCATGACAGACGGCTATATACATAACGCACAAGTATTTCTGACGATCACATTGCCGTCGAGCACACGACCAGGAACATCATTAATTCTTAGCGAAAACTCCGTAGTAATTTTATAAAGCGACAAAGAAGTCTAGGTCGTGCACGCTACGTCTTATACAATTACGAAACAAGTATAATGCGCATAATCCGATCGAGCGTGCTTCTATGAGAATAGAATTACGTTTAACATGGTTATCGTCATGATACTTGCTAATAGGGATAACGGTCTTCAAATCGACAAAAATAAAAGTAAAATGCAAAAAATATATATTGTCCACGTGGAACGAGCGAAATGATCGATCGGCTTGGGAATCGGTGGACTAACACGGCCGAAAGCGATCATTAGTGCGCGTAAGAGTAAGAGTATTCGAAACGTGTTTTGGGTTACGAGGTCAGGGACTCTTCGATTGCTGGAGGTAAGGCGTATGTGATGAAGGTATGTAGTAATTTGGCATCTATGACTACCAGACCCGTACAGTGAATACATTTATATATTATTATTATATCGATATATAATTCAGTAAAATCATACGATTTTATTAGGGTGGACAGTGGCCTTCGATAAATAGTTTTTGTCGAACCCTCTTTTGCGTCCCTTGCGTATTGTACTTAGGATCTGACGTATAAAAGGTGATAAGGATACGTCCTCACTACGATGACGAAAGTTTTGTTTGGCATCTGAGAAAATCGGAGAAGGGTCCAGTCATGATGTCAAGTCCTATTACGCGTATGCTCTATGAACAGACTATGGTACAAAAGGTGTCCTTCTCTATGGCATTATATTGGATACCGACTGACTTGCCGATTCTAATTGATAACTCGATGGCCTTGATACACATGGCAGATTTTTCTAACGAAGTAAAAGTGGAGTGCGCACGGTACTGCCCGCACGTTTCGATGGTGCGACATGATCCTGGTTCCATAGAAAATCGTTGACCGGTTCCCATACGTTTTCATTGTCGAAATATATAACTAATTAATCATAGGTCATTTTCTTAAGGTACTTTGACCAGGATGTTCTTCAAGGATGACATTATATGCTGGATAACACATTCTTCGCGGAATAGAATAACGAGTATTAAAAATAACATGGGGTAGCATTAAAACGTATGGAGATTGGTAAATACATGGTGGCGAATAGTAATCTATAGTTATTCACAGTGGTATACATAGTCTGGCACATCTCCCTTCCTACCTTCACGCTACATGAGACTTTACGTCATCGGCACCTTCACTTTACTTCAGATTGCTAGCCAGACTGCGCAGACGCACGCACGAGCCGTAATAATCTGTATGCCAATCCTGTTGCTCGACGTCGTTGTACGGTACATTTAATTGGACGTTCCACGTATCAAATATTTCCCAATTATCGTAGCACCAGTGCTGCCTGAATTCTTACGTTAAAAAGAGTCGGCACAAGACCAAAGAAGTAAAAGTCGAAATTTGCGCCTGGTATCTGATTGACACGTCAATCGGGTACGACTTGTTGGCCAAGTTTGTCTATACGGTGCTAAGGTTTCTTGGCTATTCGGTCAATGAAAATGAAAATATAGAACGAGTACGATATTCGTCGCTTGAATATTCAAGTGTCGCTACGTGCGCGCTGAAGAAAGCGCAAAGAGAACCATAGAGCATGGAGGATCGGAGAAACGCGTGCTATTCTTCCTCTCTCAATTTCTTTCTTTGTCTTTCCTTTTACCCTACTGTGCCAAGTGCTTTTTACAAGAGAAGGAGGTCAGCGTGCTTTCCTTTCTTGCGATTTATCAAGAGGATTCCTCGAAGGTGACTAGAAACACTCGCTGTCTTCCACTCATTATGTTTATTTTGTTTGGTCTATGTAGGCTTAGGCAGACAAGGTCGCCTTTAAATCCTCCATAGTCCACATTAGCTGTTACCACCCCTCACCTTACCCCTCGTACACAGTTCACAAATGGGGCTTCCAATGTACGCATTTAGTCTGCGGACTAATAGCGATACTGCGGATGCTTTTAAAGCTCTCTAAAGTAAGGTTAATTGGTATTTTTCTTCTTTTTTAAATATCAGTTTATTCGATTTTGACTTTTCGCTACCGATTCACACGTTCCTCGACTCGAGGTTACTAACCCAAATACTGCCGTAATATTATATTGCACAATCCCTGCCTTTACGGTGCGACATTTTATACACCGATTGACTATGTTCTCACGTTACTTTGACTATTTAGTTACTGGCTCGCGCGTCTGGAATGGGGGATAAACTTTTGCGTAGATGCGATTAAATTTACATTCGAAAGGTTAGCTACTTTGGTTGAATGATTGCGACCTTTGGCGCATGGCGTTGACAGCTATAATCAAATGACTTCAGCACGTGGTTGCCGATGACGAAATACTAAACGACAAAAAAGATACGTTTATCCATTAGGACGTACTCAGTTTGAAGTAAAAAAAAAAAAAATAGACAACGTTCCGAAAAAGTCAATATCTCAATGGCTAACGTTATAATCGTTATCGTTGCTGAAACATCTTTCGATATTCCTGAATGCTATGTCTATAAAAAAAATGTGTGTATTGACTGGACCTACCATCAATTTCATTAAAAAAACATGTAATCTCGTGCATTCTTATCACAGACCCAACAAATCGGCTAATGTTCCATTATAGGTTACCAACGACACTGAACTTGTCTAACAAAAGCTTTTTTTTACAATACACTAACAATTCTTACTTATAACGTCTATTTCTTATATCGGGTAATAACAATACCTCAGATACGAGAAATTGCCGGTTCGTGACCTTCGCCGGTTAGACGCAACGTATGTAACATTATTGTGAGGTACGTCGTGCGATAAGAACGGACCAGGAGTTTGTGAAACGATAGAGGAGCAGAGAGGGGACTTTATACAAGAGGAACAATGAAGACAAAAGTATATTAATCACTTTTGTTCTGACGTATTTCTTCAAGCGACAGAGCATTTGAACGTCCCATTTGCTTGTTTACGTATGTTTCCAATAATAATTATTACCCCGCGCGCAACGGCGTTAACATTTGCGCACATAGAGATAAAGAAGGCAAGCTTTACGATTAGCGATTAGAACGTGCGTGGGCAGTGGGCACTCTTTTATGTTACACACAAAGAACCATAATAGACGTATGCTCACGTGTGGTGCACTTGAGCTATAAAATATTAGACACTTCATATGAAAATGAGTTTATTTTAAAAAAAATATATAAATTCTTTAAATCTCATACAATGAAAACTCGCAATGAGGGAATTTAGCAATACGATATATTGTCTGTATATTCATGTATCAAAGCCACCTTCTGTTTTATACAATTCTAGCAGAACCATTTTCATTTCCCTTTCCCTCTCTCTCTCTCTTTGTATATCGGATGCCACTTTTCGATGATCACACGGGCAACATGCTGGTTAAAAATGTCGAGCGATCGTAGCACCTTCTCTGCTAGCAACTCGCGCACGCGAGTGGAGAGCCACTGAGAGCCGCAGTTTGCATCATGATACAAATAGACGAAGTATAGCCCGTAGCGATCGTACTTTAATGTAGATCGTGCAGGGTCCAATACCGTCGCGTTTAAAACTAAATGTCAGTAAATGATCAACCAATCAGAATAGAGAGGGTTCGATGATGTCACTGTCCAAATGCGCAAGAACTTCTGGTGACTATACTTAATTTATTTGTATCATGGTTTGCATCGTGTTACAGCTGGTTTACGAAGCAATGCGCGACATTGGTGGGGACCCTAAGAACGTCAGGACTAGGCTGCCGGTTGTCACTCGTGGGACAGCTCTTCGTGACTTTCGTGGGCGCTTGGTGTTGCCAGCGCTACTAGTTCTGGTCCTCCTGCTGATAGATGTAGAGTAGTGAGGATTCTTGGTGGGAGGTTAAATAGTGAGGTTGGGGTTGCGGCGGCAATGGCGGTGGTGGTGGTTTGGTCAGGTCAGACTACAGTGAGAAGCGGCTTGGTAGATGAAGGTGGGGGAATTGTGTGGATGGTCGGAGTGGGGAGACAGAGCTACGGTGCGTGCGCGGTTACACGGAATGGGGCTGTCAGTGTCAGTTGGTTCGCCGCGGCGACTTTGTGCGCCGTTGATGTGACTGACTCCGCTAATTATAAGTCTTCGTGCGTTGTACGGTTAAACGCAAGAAAGTATTGTGGGTAAAAATAAAGAGAAATATAATAACTCTCGCTAGAGGGATTAGAGCGGTTAGCAGCTACGTCATCGTCATCTTAAGATACCTCGAGGGTGAACGCGATTTAATTTATCGCAAACTCAACGTCGACGTTCGTCGTCATCGTGGCATAGCGAAAGGACGCTCCTCTCCGCCCCCTACCCCCTCGTGTACGTGCACTTAATCATTTGGAAGATCTCAACGATTTTGCGATCTAGGCAGCCAACAGTGAAGATCGACGTATAAGTGAATTCGCGACACCCACTGGCGTCACTGTCGCGCTTCACGCGACAACGCTCTAGTCCTTACGTTGCAATACCATATTCGTAAACTCTACAAGAAGTTGCTCCTCGAGACAGAAATAAAGGGGTTCGCGAATATAAAAATATATAGATATAGCAGTGTCTTCGTTCCCGTGTCCCGACCATAAGATTGGTAACAGCTCGTGCAACATGTAAGTATTACGAAAACTTTACTATCCGTACGGGTAGACCATATGTTAGCTCCGCTTCGTACAGTACATATATACGTACCGTCAAGGATTACACGATCATCTTGAGGATAAATTGAAATTCATTTAATGTTATTTTCATGAACTGTCGAGATAAAGCTAATCGTCTATATGAAATACCAGTGGTCCAGACGATTTTTTTTTTATTCTTCAAATTATCGCACATCACGTGCAAAATCCAAAAACGTGTTTCAAGATTGCCGCGATGCAATTGAAAGTTCTTCGTTTTAAGACGTAACGTAATTCCCGCTAGTTTCGCTCTCTTGCTCGTTTGCGAATTCCGTTTGTCGCTCGCTCACTCGCTCGAACCTTCGGTGCGCGCGTGCGCACTAGACGTATGCTCATCGTGCAGCTCCTAGCACGTCTATCGTCTGTTACTGCCTACGTGACTATCATTTACAGCTGTGCGTTTTCGATCTTTGTTTTTTTTTTTTTTTTGTAATTATTACGGCATACGGCAATTAAGATACTACTGTCAAAAAATCTGTGAAACTGACAATGGAATCTTTGACGTTCTGCGACTGATGTCGTTACTTGGTGATTACTTTAACTAGCTGTTGCCTTGCATCGCTCGATGTGTCCCTGACGAGTGATCGGCGAAAGGAAAGGAACTGTAACGGATTTCTTGCTCGGCATTAGAACCTCCCTCTCTGAAGTATTTTAGCGACTCTATCAAGTTGCTTTTATCTCGTATGCATATTCCTGCGTTTATACTCACGAAAATGCCATTCGAAATCTCCGCGCGTCAAAAACAACAATTCTCTTTGCTACGACCTCGCACCGCGTGCATTGTATTTTGCGGAATTCTGGAGCTTAGCGAATTCGACCAAGGACGCTACCGCCGACACGAAGCTTTCCGAGAATTACCGATTCCTCACGACTGTTGAAACTAACAACGGTCTTACCTCTCCACCTCACCCATCCTGCTTTACTATCAAATTCTACTTGGTAATGTTGACCAACTACCCAACGTCTACGTTAATCTTTCTAACCGTATTTTTTTTCTCAGTCTCTCGTACGTACAAACTCTCACCTTCTTTCTCCCTGACGTCTCTTATAATACTCTTAGGAATCTCGTGGAGAAACAGGCGGCGCGGTCACAGCCCGGCACACTATTGTGAAAGTGTTTACATGGCCTTGAGAACAATTCCGCGAGTCGTTTCAGCGGCGATTGACACGGTGAGAGGTTGCCGAGCGTGTGCGATAATACTATGCCCCGATATCGATCTGTTGAACGCAACCGTTACGTCGTTCCATTTCATGATCGAAATTGAACGATCGTGAAATTTACTTTGAAGTACGCAAACGTAACGTATATTATCATCATTTTTATAAAGCTATATACTACTTTTACGTGGCGAGCTTGTTACTTGAATAATTGCACCTGACATCGATTTCACTATTTAATGCACAGAGACGTTCCTATACGGTGCCACCATTTATATATTTGCCATTATCACTATCCTTTCTTGCATGCCTTCCGCTTACATAATTGAAGATGATTTCACTTTTTGTTTTAAACTTATTTCCGACATCAAAGCGATCACTGGAAATGTAATAAAAGAAAAAGAAACAAGGAAGCAAATAATTTTGCTGACGAATTATTTTTCTGGGGGAAAAAAAAGGAGTTTATCATTCTTATTGTCGCACATATAAAACTTTTAACGATTGTTGTACGGTTTTTGTCTGAGATCGTATTTTTTAAATGGTCTTTCCAGACGTCTTCACTTCAGAAGACTGTATTATCGGTCTTAAAGTATGTAGCATTATCGCAACGAATAACATAACACCAGCTGGTATCTTTACTCGTAATAATGCGATAATAATTGTATGGCCTTCTTCAGTTCTCCTCGCGAAATCTGTCAACCCACTTGTTTGTCGCAAAACTCGTAGCGATTCCAGATCATCTGGGTAATTTGCTCGTGAGTAGTTATAAGTTATTTATTTAAAAAAAAAGTGCGATACGATGTCGTCGATGATTATCAGAAAATCTTATATAATAGTGATAAAATTATGGTAGTCGTGAATCACAATAACAATAGCAGTCATTATATGCCCAGTAAGAAGGAATCACTTGGTTAATTCGAGTTACAGTAGGTCTTTTCTATTGTTAATGTAATGACAGCATCGGTGCCAACTGATGACAGAGATTCCAGTAATAATCAAAGGTTTTTGATCGTTCGCGCAAATGCAATATGCGTCTCTGTATAGTCGTAGCGTATTGAGAATATCGTCTGGTGGATTTGTGTCGGACACGAGCCACGAGCACGTAAATCGGTCGCATCGTCTGGAAAATGCAATGGCGATGACCCGTCACTTCCGGGAGTAGAAATCTCGAAGCATGACTTGCGTTGTCTTAACAAGCATCAATGGCGTCAAGAACTCGGTTGTAGCTTTTACACGAAGAGCTTTTCAGATAAAGCAAGAGAACAGAAATGTATTTGGCATATCTGTGTGGTGTGGCACGGTACTATTTTCTAACAATCTGTATTCTAACGTATTCCGAACTCAAAGATACGCTGGTGATGTCTAGTTGTTATTTTCGGAAACTTTCCAAAGAGGATAGAGTCACGTGATACACGCTGCTGATTTTCAAATGTTCAATTATGATCGTGGTCTCGCATTTATTTGATCCACAGGAATGTATGATTGGCATTTTTGATTGTATTGGAAAGGGAATGAGTACACGGATCGATGTATAATATAATGCACAATTCGATAATAGATGTAAGTTATTTCTGTCGCATTCAATGAAGTGGTATTACTGATTTTATTTAATCTGGATCATATTTTTTTTCCAACCATCTGCGAGCTGTCAAAGTAATCAATTTCTAAAAAATTTGAAAATCAACTGTGTTGTGTCACGTGACGTTTATCCCTTTGCGAAGCTTCCGAAAATGGCCAGCAGACTTCACCAGCGTATCTTTGGGTTCTGAATATTGAGGTACTATAGAATCACGCAATGTTGTTGTAAAATAAAATTGCAGACGGAAACTAGAATCGAATTTCGTTTTTGCGCTGGCTCGTCGCTTCTTACCATTAGAGTGAATGGAAATTTGTCTGGTTGTGTCCAGGGCGAACTATAATATTGCTTTAATATTGGTTTACCGTGATAAAAAGAGAACCGTATGACAGAGGCTTCATCGAAAGTAAAAAATATTCTTATCGCTTCATTATTTCGTCGTTATGTTATGTGCAACTTTGTTTCATACTGATTAATATATATAAATAACCTCTGTCCCTATCAAACGGAGCAGAATGGTTAAAAGTTGTCTTCTTTCATTTCGCTTTGGTTGTTTTCAAATGAGTGCTTCAAAACGAAAATATTCTCTTAAATCTGGCGATAACTTTACTTTTTTAAGATAAGGACTTTTAAGATTATTCGTATATTGCGTTTTTATCTATTTATATCGTATGTCATGTTGTTACCGTACGTTACGATGCGCGTGATTCGATTCATTTGCGCGTAAAAAAAAACTCACCATAGGTTCCTACCCAGAACTTTTAGGACTCTTTTCGAAAGTTCTCAGAAGCTTTCGAATAGTTTAGGACAGTCGGAGCGCGCGAGAGAATATTCGAGAAGACAAGTCTATAGAACGTTCGAGAATTCTCGGGAATGTTCGGAAAGGTTCGGGTGATAACGCTCTGAACGTAACTGCTGCTCGATCGATCTTAACATTTTTTTTCTCTCCCTCGTACACTAATTTAATCTTTACAAAAGCGTGTTACCGGCCCATCGTCACTCCGACGACCCAGAATACGAAATCTCGAAGTGGCAGTTCCCATGCCACGATTTCCGTATTCTTTCTTATCAACAACTTCCCATCTATTCTTAAACTTGATTAGATATCGTTTGGTGCGCTATATGGTTAGCTATATCAATTATTACACAACTATGTAAATATAACGTTCTCTCTCTGTCCTTCGTTTAATTTGAAATTCTATTAATTCTGTGTCAATTTAATTGTTTTCCGTCACAATGTTTACAAAGCCTCCTACGAGAAGTTTGTTGACGAAGATGTAAACAATGTTTCCTTGGAACAATGGAACTAAATTTCTGTTTATATTACAAGAGACCTGACGGTATTTGCTCGCGCTCGGTCTGGTGCTCGGCACACGGCCTGCTTCGTCACTGATGCGTAGCGCCTTTATAAACGTAATCCTCGCACCGCAGTATATGCTTCCTTGACATTAAAAGACGTTCGCGCGACTGGCGTCACCGGAAAACCGTAATGCAACTACATTTTTCCTGCTTGTTTACTCGACTTGGCGTTTCATGCCTTCCAATGTCTGCTTCCTGCAAAAAAGTCGTGATCGAATGTCGAAATACCTTAAACGGCACAGACAAAAAAGGTCTGAGCTTTTTGTGCTATTCGACACCCGCGTGGTTGACGCAACTGTCTAATGAAGAAAAAAAAAAGAGCCACTACAAACTTTCACTTCGAAACATCGAAATCTAGTGTATTTTTTTTCTCTTGGCTTTATCACAGTCCTCAGTCGTACCTCGTCAATGATAACGTGTCTACAGTGTCTTAAGTGTTTCCTATTAACAGTATTTTTTGTTTACGGAAAAAAAAAGACTTTTGGACGTTGTATCGTCCTCCTGGTGAATCAGTGTTACGTTCATCATCTGCAAAGTTGCAGGAAGCGTTTCGTGATTTGTTTCTCTTATCAGATATCGCAAATTGTTGCTATGGAAAGTGTAAGATTTGTAGTAAACATGAATTAAAAGAATTGAATTTATGATTTGAACAAAAAAAGGCAGGAATGTTAATGCTATCGCTGCGCCACACAACGGTCGATCCTGGCACTTGTTTTGGTAGGTTTCGCACATTACAAGCGTAAGCATTTAAATATGGCGCGCACACCGTTTACAGTGACAATGTATAATTAATGGCTAACTCAATACGGCCGTGTTCGACTACCTTGCTGATTTCTATTTCTATGCCAATTAATCGCTATTTACCGCGAATCGGTTGGAAACCGACAAAAGCTTTGATCACCTTTTATATTGCACTCGTACTTTTATACGGTAGCTAATTTTATTTCATGATCTCTCGCATTTACATATGGAAAGGAATTTCTTCGCATTTTTAATCTTCTCCATTTATTAGATTTGATTGATTGGACCACTCCACTAGCAAAATTCATTCGCATTTACTTTTAAATGGAAAACCGACTTTGACAGTTGTTTTCACTTGTTTCCTCCTTACTTTCATAAGCAAATAGCTGATTATTATAATGTCTATAGTATGTAGGTCAAATTGAATCGCAGTGTGATTAAATTTCTTACGTATTGTTCACACTACTTGTGTGAGGTCACATGTCTCGGCACATGTTTCGAATCGCCAGTTTTAACTTTCGCGAGGGTTATGGGTCACAGGAACATGTCTTCGGCTCGTTCATCATCACGGGATCGGATTTTCTTTGAAATATTTTTAAACGAAAATTCACACTTAACCGTCGATTAATGCATATTTTTTAATTTGATCCCAAAGCAAAAAATTCGAAATATTCACTGATCTGCTAATATTACTAACGAAGTAACCCTCTTTTTCCTCTGCTAATATCGTACAATTTTAAAATGTAGCTTAAGCTACATTTTTATTTTTTTATGTAACGAGGGGGTGCAGATGTACTTAAGATTCATTTGGATGATTTCGTTAAGACGCTTACCGACCTTTACTGGTTACGGAAGGTATATTGCTCAGGGTATGAAAAAAAGAGTTATATAACGATCCAGATGCCAGTTGGAAGCCAAAAATTATTTAACTGCAGGAGACAATGTTATTTGTCGGTAATAAAAATTAGGCTGACGAGAACGATTGCTCTGTATATTCTTTATCGTTGGTGAAATTTTCGGCCCAGAGTATCGCAACCGACATTAAAGTTCCGGTCGCTAAGGTTATCGCGGTATAATAATAGCGCGTGCCAATTCAGTGACTTCTGCAGCAATAAGAATATGTTTCTTTGTTATGACCCAGCAATTTTACCACACTGACTAAAAGTTAGATAACAAATAGATAAAAAATTAAAAACTGATTTCTGCTTAGAAACAAAACAAAAAAAATTAAAAATCCACCAAAAAAAGTGGTTAGACCTTCTCTCCTTGTTTGTTAAAATTCTTCATATTTACATTGGTAAACGTTCACGTGAAAACAGCTCATTTTGCGATTTGGCCACATTACCTTTGTTCTCCTTATTTCTCGTGGAAGTTATTGTTCTATTGTTGTCAAGGTTATACAAGAGTAGCGCGTTAAGGCCGGGACGCTTGATTATCTCTTATTTACCTTTCTTTAAAGCTCGAACGGAAGATCCACAGAGCCATTGTACAAAACAAGGAATAAGTTGATCCTTTCGAAATTGTGTTCCAACCTAACGGTATACTTTGATTGAATTTAGTTAGGTTATATATATTTCTATAAAGAATCTCGAGAACGGGTAATCCATGGTATGACTCAGGCATCATAAGTTTTCCAAGAAACGTAGCGTTTCACTTTTAGTATACGTTCCTTACCCTCACCCTTCCTCCTTTCTTATAATTTATTTCCCTAAATAGAAACTGCCGTTAATCGATTTTGCCCGATATCCCATTGGCAATCTCACAGAATGCGGAATTTGACATTTCGCGAGCGAATCGCACGACTTTTTCCTACAGCGACAAAGTTCTCCCGAACCGAATTAATGAATAATGCATATTACGTGCACACGCTGTCCAATAGCATAACGAAAAATAAGACCTGTCGTAAGTTCAGTATATATACTTGTTACCTAGTATTTCCAATAATAATAAAATTGCTCTTTCATTTCACAAACTCCTGTCCGGATGTAAATTCTTCAACCGTTTCTGCTCCTGCTATACATTCTTGTGAAAATAACAATATAATTAGTTTGAAATTTAATGGATTTTTATTTACTCGACATTACACGTTCCGGATTTTCACGTAAACTCGAAAACAGATTCCATACAACATTTGTCAATCAACGTGCATTGAATGCTTACAGTTTGTCACAGTCGACCTAAACTTGTGTTGAGCAATGTATTGACATTGAATTAATATGGGACTAAAGCAAATAATAACGTAAAGGTCAAACGAGAAAGAGATGGGATTTCTCAAAGACGAAACGAAAAGTGTGCCTGGTACTGCCGATAGAATACAAGAAGCGATTGTTTGACGCTCGGTGAAGCCATAGTCAGAATACATCATCAACTTTCACGCGAGTCGCCCGTTGGAAGTACCGAGTGCGACAAGGTCAGGGCAGGAAGGTTAAGCTCACAGTGGCGTAATCATAAATCTCTCTGTCCAATGCACAATTAGACTACTTGAATGTTTGTCTATGTCATGAGACTCGGTGTAAACGAACGAGAACGGCAGACAACAGATAAGGATTTCAAGACGGTAATTATAGTGACACAATTAACGCTCGATCGGATATTGTAACAGTGATGTGGAAGGTGGGTAAAAAATTGTTCTTAGGTAAATCAAGTGTTATCACATTTTTAGTTTGCCGTTAGATCATATTATACGCGTACAGCTTTCAATCGAAAAGTAATGCCAATCGGTTAAATTCAATCGGTTGAACACGTGCTTCGTAAAAAGTTCACAAGCACTCGAGACACGAGGTCTCTCCCAATTAGTTTCGGTGTAGGTTGGACATAAAAAATATTTATCGTAATACCAGAGATATATATATAAACCTGTATGTGTGTGTATGTCGCGTATAAATACATTGACCATGTAGTTTTTGTGATCGGAAGAGGAAGGGAGTTCCGGCTTGACGTGACGATTTGACACTCTCTCTCTCTCTCTCTCTCCCCTTCCATTATATGCGGTCGAGCGGTATGAATCCTAAAATAAAAACCAGTGATAA
>JARPRG010000041.1:294190-308541 GCA_031001745.1 Hartigia nigra
CTCTCTCTCTCTCTCTCTCTCCCCTTCCATTATATGCGGTCGAGCGGTATGAATCCTAAAATAAAAACCAGTGATAACAAATTGTTTGTCCCCAGGTATTGTCCATTCGTAGCGAGGGAAAAGAAAATCAACTCAATTTCTTTGATCACCGTTTTTCGATCCGAGATTTGGGTCTTCTTCAGGTAAACCTGAAATTGAGTTGATTTTCTTTACTCCGGCTGATAATGGTCAATTTCTGAAATAGGAATTCTATATAATCATTATATATATCCAGTCGAAAATTCTTGTCAATTAACCAATGATGACCTAAATGATTTTTCGGGTTACCTAATCGCGTATATATTACACATATACCTACGGAGTCAGCTCATGCAAATATCGTATCATGCTTTTAATAATAACGTCGCAAGTGTCACACTGTACATGAACTCTCATGATCCCACCCAGCCTGTTTCCTTTACCTTTCAGCTTCTTTAATTTTTACTTCGTTGATAATGCGACACAAATATGTGACATCTACCAGTAAAGTCATAAAAACCAATAGACATGGTTTTGTCAATAAATGTCAACAACGGCATCCTGCCTGATATCTCCATCGTTACATAAAATATTCATGTAAACATATTAAATTATATCATATTAAACTTCCAATGAAAACGTCACACGCCCACAGATAATTATCGAGGAAAACGTATCAGCTTATTTACGTTCAAGCACGTACACGCGCAAACCCTGTGCCACTGCGATTAGTCCATTATTTGACACGTACAGTGAATTACAAAAATTCTAGTAAAGCTTATATCCAGTAGCATCGAAATATACGCACCATATAACACAAATCCTACTCCCACAATTTAGGCACATCAGTGTACACGCGAATGAGCGTCGATAAAAACTTTCATGCAGCTTGATACGAGAAAACGTGTTAACGTTAGGCCAGTCTAGTTTTAAAGATTCATATACGTATGTTACGTAATAGCAGTTACATCTGCACTTTGATACAAAAAGCACATATTATTGCGTTCATGTACGAAATAGTCTACTATGACTATCGCTATAACATTCGGCAAGGTTGACCTCTTAATTCTGGGGATAACCCTACAGATTGGAGCATTGTCCTCCTTCTGTCTGTTGACGTCATGGATCGAAGCCTGAGGAGCTTCCACGATCTCGCCGTCAAGACTTGCTGCGGATATTAGTGTAATATACTTTTTAATATACTTTTTATCTCCACGTTTATCCGTCAGTTCGTTTCCTTAGCTACTCAAGTCGTCGCGTCATCTCTCTTTCTCTCGTCAGACAATCCTACCCCCCTCCCCGTTACTCTTCACTCACTTGACATTCTATTTTTATTTATCTCACTGAACGTCAGTCTCTTCTGGCTTATCCCCACGCAGTAACAACCGTGTTGTTTATGTTCCGGGCTGTAACGCTCTCCCGGTGTACGTGCACGACGGGAGCACACGGTCCGGAAGGCTAGGACAGGTTGTTGCGCTAGGTTAGACGTGGCTACGTGGTTCCCCTCTGCCCCTCTGCCCCTCCTGCCCCCTTCCTCGCGTTGTCCAAGTGTATAAAGAGAGACGGGATCTGACAGTACACGCTCGCGTGCCCACGTTGCACGACATGGGAAGTGCTTCAGGGTCTCCGTGTCTCACAATAGCTGCATCTTTCTCTCGCCCACTTGCAACGAATATTCTCTCTCTCTGTCTTACTACCGCGTGAACGCTCGTCTCCTTTCTCGTTCGAAATCGCTTTTTTTTGTTTTTATACTGTCCCTTTTACGGGCTGCGTAGGCACCTCGTTTCGGTAACCTAGTTGCTGTGATGTATCAATGGATCTCGATAAGTCTTATCGGCCTGGATATTTTTCTTTCTCTACTTCTCTAAACGAATCTTTAAAAGTTTTCAAGAGAGAGACGCAATGATGCGATCTGCAAAGGAGAAAAGGAGACTCGGGCAGTTACTCTGTATAGTCTCGGGTCGAATTCCACAAGTGTATTTGGCGAAGCTTGCAATTGACTCGTGCTCTCGACAAATTTGTTGATAAAGGGGCTAGTTATTGCGACGAGGGGCTACGAGGGGGATACTTGCGTACAAATAACAAGCTACGCTGACACGGAGAGCATCTCTCCTGTGTATCCAAGTAGCTTTTTTGGTCTCGAGTGACTAATTACGAAGGGACGTAGGCAAGCATTTTTTCTTTGAGTGGGCTCGGGTGTAAGGATCGTGAACTCTCGGGTACTTCCTTCGGCTCTCTCGTTCTCCTGCTTTTGGTTTTTTTTTTTTTAACTTACGACTGTTCGCCTGCCTGAAGGCAAACACAAATGCGGACTTTTGTTCTGTAACCTTTTGCAGTACTGTACAGAACCGCAAGATTATTATTATCTGACTACATTCATTCCTTTTCTCTCTGTAGTTGACTAAGAGGGAGAGAAAGAGAGACGGACGTGGATCCTGAGGGGATTTACTCTGTAGTTGTCGGTTGTGAAGCTCGACGTTACCGGATAATGCCATGAGATACGTTTGGATACGAAGAGCATCGGGCTTGAACGTTGCATAGGCGTCACTATAGTCGCCAAATGGGCTTTTCAGAGAAACTGAACTATTGTTCTATCACCGTGTGATTCTCTTCGTTCATAGCATTTTTTTTCTCAAATATATTTTTATCTTCATTCCTCGTAATGATCGAGGTTTGTCTCATTCGAAGAATGAAGCATTTTTTTGTATCGTTAGTAGAGAATCTCGGGAAGATCGGTATTTCGCTATTGGACTGTACCGAAAATATGGACATAAAAAAAATGCAAGTGGTCAAAGATTAATTTGACCCTTTTATATCATAACTCATTGCAAAATATTTGTTTTTGATCTTTCGTATATCAGTTATATGCTCTCTGGTAAATACTCAAACAAAAATTCGGTCGAGGGTAAAGCGTTTGTTGTGATTCTTGAAACGAGGTAAAAATTTGCTAGTTTTTTCTATTGCCCTCCTGTCACTCCGTGTTACGCAACAGATTCCTCGTGTACATGCGCGTGCGATAATATTCAAATGAAAACAATGTTATTATCATTCTTTCCCAGAAATGTTCTGTTTATCTGTACAGATAGATAGTCAGTCAGTCAAGCAATCCATAAACATGACGACTGACTACCCAAAAAGTTATACGTGTCGCAAAAAGGCCTATATTGCCGTATTACGAATTTTTTTCTACAATGTTAGCACCACTGGCTTACCTGTTGCGCGTCAGCACGTCGACTCATAATCATACTGTGCTCTCACATTTGCGCACTTCGACCATCTATATTCAACCATCAATGTTTTCGCACTCCTACACTGCTTTTCCGCTTAACCTTTTACTCCGTACTATCCACAAATATCACACCAAGCCTATACTATCGGTCTCTCAGATAACAACTCCATTTTACTCTCTACTTCACTCTCATTTCTATAGTTTATACGACAGAATAAAATTTTTCTTTTTCTCCTATAAATTCTAACTGACAATCCGCTTGCAGGTACAAGTCGTACCAATCGTCTGTTACTTCCGGTAGAAGCGATTAGTTTCCGGGAAAAACCCGTTCATATCTTTATGACGCGTATCAAAGATAAAGATTTAACGAGGACTGTCAAGTTATGTTAGATTGTCGATGATTTTACATAATACGTGCATTACGTGTATATTCACATACGTAATCATACGTATCTATATACACCTACTGCAAACAGCCTGCGTCGAATCTGAAGACTCTTGCGCATCTACGTCATCGCTCCCCTCACGATACCCCAGTGAAGATTATCTCTATAGCTTTTTCTCTGTCTTTATACCTATACTTATCCTTCTCCGCCTAAAAGCTACTAGCGATTTTACCTCGAGGTCTATCCAAATCCTCCCTTGGCCCTTCTCCACTCTTCTTTTCCTCCTGGTGCCTTCTCAAATCCTCCCACGCTCTCAAGAATACGAATGAGGGGGATGCTGCCTCGTGCCTGCTTCTCCATCCTTCGTTTCCTGCGTCCTTATTTCCTATTTTTCCTACTACTACCTCCTTTCAACTTCATGACCGAAGATCCGTATTAACCTACCTTGCGAAATTATTACCTTGGATTTTCACTATTATCGTATTGCGTTTATTTGACTAGTTAAAAGACCTAGGTGTGATTTCGCGATTAAACGCGTAGGCTGAGAATCGCTGATAACAGGCAGTAGGTATTATCAAAGGTCAGCTGTCACAGGGTAATAACAATTGTAATGATTACGTTCAAGCTTATCTACGCTTCAACAGAATACGCTTATTTCCGGATTTATAACTTCGTTGTAGTTTAGGAATTTTACTTTTTTTTTGTATATTTTTATTCTCTCTTTTCATTCTTGTACTCGAGAGATTGTGATGCCTCTTTTAACGTATACGCTTAATGCGAATTGACTCCTCAAGTGATCTCTTAACCAATTCATTCCTTCGGAAACATATGCTTCCCTCCGTAAACACGTGTATTGTTGATTTGAAAGGACCAGTAATACTTGATTATAATTCGGGTCTCGAAACAAGCTGAAATAACTGTACTGATGACTCGCGCAAATCGAAGTCGTTTCTATCCGCCTCTGTTTGCATTTCGAAAAAATGCAGACGACGCGGCACGTGACGCACGCGGCCATTAATGCTACGACGGGGTACTACAAGATTTCTATTTGCGCCTATAGTGTCCGTTCGTGTCGTGAAGTTTCTTCGTATGTTTTGAACACGTGCTTACTTACTCAAAAGAAAGTTCGGTTATAGGTTTGCTAATGATAAATACACTGTCGTTTGGGCAACGATCGGTGATTCGAAGAACAAGCTTTTTTCAAATAGTCATGCCGAATTGTAAATTTGTGCAACAATTATCAACGCTTGTTCTGCTTACTTTGATATGGAGGTAATCACGGATTAGAACGGGAATTCTAATCTATTTGTCAATATCAACTATGGAATGTTTCATAAGATTTTTAATAACTTTCGCAGAATTCTTTAAAGCTGGTTCAATCAATGACAATCAGTAATTGTAGCAGGTGACGACTATAAATTAGCAGTTACGGTTTTTTTCTACTGGGGCT
Source organism: Hartigia nigra (assembly GCA_031001745.1). Taxonomy (NCBI): domain Eukaryota; kingdom Metazoa; phylum Arthropoda; class Insecta; order Hymenoptera; family Cephidae; genus Hartigia; species Hartigia nigra. Next base: position 299,274 of record JARPRG010000041.1, read on the forward strand.
AGAAAAATTTATGGTTTCGAATGATAAAATAATGCTTCGTACTTGGACAAAGAGACATTTTTTAATGCCAATGATATTAATTGTAGTAAGATGACAAAGTTAACTAATAACACCTCCAGTCACAATGGTAAATCATGATAAAACTGTTGACACTGCTATTAGAATTTCCTGTTGTCCCAACATTAAGCATGATAAAGTATGCTCGTTGATTAATTTACACGATCGCAATTATCGGTGAATGTTTCAAAGTCCTGCTTTTTATTTTTTAATGGATTTATCGTGGGCGTCTCTTTGTACGTATCTTTAACGGATTTATCATTTTCCTCTTCTTTCGCGCTATTTTTATCCTTCTCATTCTTAAAATACTCGTGCGATCCGTAAATAGAAATTTTTCGCGCATGACGCGTGGGACTGTATAATTAAAAAGTTAATTAAAAGCTCAGGCATTGATAATATAACGTTATGTAATTTCGGTGGCTGCTGTCTTTTTTTCAGACGTCATTACGTCTGTAAGTGTCAATAATTGATGGAATAACAAGCTCTCATGGAAACTTTAAGGGATCGTCATCATTCGTCAGGTGTTTAAAAGGGGGTCTGTTTTATTTTTCTGTCGTAATATACAAAATTCAAGGTCAGCGCTGTCGTAATCTTTCACGATGACGCTGCACTGCACATTTTACCAAATAATAAATACACGAGAATTATCAGCTGGAAGAAGTATCTTCATTTTGTTTTTTTTCACTTTCTCTCTATAAGCGAAAGAATGAAGAAAAACTTTGCGAAAGCGTCGACACGACGAGTCTTCACTTGAACGACTTCCTTTCGTGTATACGTGACACACGATCGTCCGAAGATCCCGTTACACTGACTGCATAGCTGTATGAAGCTTTTTTATAAAAAAAAAAAAAAAAAAAAAAAAAAAATAGTGAACCACATAAACAAATTGCGCCGCGAGGCAAGAACGAAAATCTTGAGCTATTTCATTTTTTATCGCTATTTAGCTGAAACGAGTGTGTTGTTATTTTTCCTGTTCTTCGACGAGATCTTTTTTTTCTCTTCTGTCTTGCTGTGCGTGTAGCCGACTTGTGGGTCAATTTTTTGCAGTGACCTTTGACTGTCCGTCGGAGATGGAGGAAGGCTTTTTTTTGGATAACCGTGTACAATGATATTTTTCCACGGATTATATATCTATTATCTATATTGTCCTTTGTCTGTGCGATGTTGTCGAATGGACCGCGCCTGTTACCATTAATCTCGATTCGCCTACTTTCGAGCCAATCGCACGCATGACAATGACAATTTTTTCTTCGTGCGGATCGCTCGTTGCGGATATAACACATACGTCATCGGCGATAAAAGATACGTGAATACTGATGTGGGTCGTTATGTACGATTTCTTAAAATCTTCGTTCAACTCCTACTACCTATATATAGGCGAACAATACAAATAGGATGATATTATAGAAAAAAATTCGGAAATACAAAACTGACGAAATTATGATGAAAGTAAAATAATATTGTGATGTCAATTTTTATAATATTGTGATATTTCTAAATAATGAAAATGTAAATCTGTATTTGAATACAGCCGTTCGTGTCGCACGAATTAGAATGGCTCGTGAATTGGCGTGCAGCTCTGATTAAATTGTACCCGCGTATTTTTAATGTCTACGGAAGTGCGAAATTTCCACCGGAAGATATTAGTACAAAGTATCTCATTTTTTTTTTTATATTTCCGTTAAAAGTACCAGACTTTCCTTCCATCGGTTACTATATTCTCTGTAAAGGCATCCGATACAACATCGAGGTTAAATTCTACAAATTGCGCTTGGCTACACAATTACGTATGTAGGCACGTACGTACGCGCGTAGATACCAAGTGGATTTGCATAAACCTTACCACGTGGTGCATTATACGGCAAGTAAATTGTTGGTTCTGCTGGAAAAATTCAGCAATCTCATCGTGAGTCCGCTTAGACCGTTGTCCCCGCAAAATTACATTTTTTTTTCCCCATCCGGTCGCCGTGACGCTGCGTTCATTCTCGCACTGGCGCGCACACTGTCCCCACCTTCTCCGCTTGATGGAAGAGACGGGACAGGAGAAAACAGCATCGATGTTGGGACTGTTATGGATTCTCTCGAATGAAGCGCTATTTTCAATACAATTTGTTAGCCATGAATATGACGGAAACTCGAGAACAAACAGAGAATGATATTAGCCAAGGGTGAACGAGTCCAAAAAAAAAAAAACTGTGGAGAATAATGCCTTTCACATAAAGACCATAAACGAGGTCTCGGAAGTACGAGGATGAGCCATGAGGATCTAAGGACAACGACGTCAGGATGACGACGCTTTTTTTCCCTCGATTTCTTTCGATTCTCGTTGGAAATGTCGCAGCTGATTTACGTTCGTGGAGGCGGACGGCGAAAGCCCGCAAGGGTTCACCTCGGCAAGGTCGAAGCGTCTCCTGTAGAGTGTGAAGCGCCTTTGGGGTTTCCTTCTCCTAGTTCTCTCTTTCCTTCTCTATCTCTCTTGCAATATCGCTCGCGTTCTTCCTCTACCCTTCTCTTTCTTTCTCCATCTTTCTTCCGTTAAACACTCGTTCTCTCTCTTCCCCTCCCTATTTCTCAATACCAAGCCTATCGTAGACTACTAGAGCATCCAGGAATTGGTACCTGTTTCGTGAAGATGATGTGCAAGGTTAATACCTGGAGCTCGTTAAGGTCGGGATTCACCTTAATTACAAGTCACTTTGTTACGGCACTCAATGACCATAAGGCATTCGAGTTCTTCGGAGCAAGAGGGTGGGGATATGACTCGTGTCATCGGAAACGTTAGTGCAATCGTAACGAACAATGCCGATGACAGTAGACCGTGACAAGTAGTGCGAATAAAAACAGAGAACATATCAGAGAGAGATTGGAGTAACGTGTTGTTGTCTTCCGTGTGAATGCGTTAGCCTGGAATTTTTATGGCGTGTCAACGACAGCGATTTTTCAATTGGAGATAATCCGGTTTTTCATAACGTCAATGTATCCGACTATCAAAATACGTGTTTGTTACTTAACAGGTATTAGATCTGCTGTAAGAACACGTTTTTTTTTCTCTGACACACGTATATGGGAGAGGTAGAAAAAGAACGGGACGCGTTCTATTATTAGAACGGATTATGCGAATTATTTTAATAAGGTGGACCCGATGGCGCCGCTGGCTATACGTTCGGATATAGACATAGTTGCGTGTAATCTTGACGACGCCTGGACGATGCGGGATGTGGAGCAGGATTTCACGTCCAGTTGACGTAGTATCGAGCTCAGGGAAGATCAATGACCAGTGACGTCAGAGACTCCGGAACGCAATTCTGACGCGCCGTCGCTGTAGCCGTCGGCTGCGGCGTCATACACCTACTACCTCGTTCATTCGTATGCTTGAAAATTTCTATTAAAGCTACCGTTTCCAAAGATGCGACCAGAAATTATTCTTATCGACATAACGCCAGTCAACGTGTTGCGTCTTTAACCCTGATCAAGATCAATGTCCCGTGACGTCAATCATGTTTTGTAGCGACGGAAACGTCGCGACGCTCGACCTATATTGTCATACGTTACGTTAGTCTGGCTTCAAATCACGTTTTATCGTCTGTATCATTTCCTTCCCTGTGTGATCCCTCTGTGCTCTTTACCCGGCTTTGTCTCTTGAAGCTCAACGCAGCTTAGAAACTGCATATACGAGTACAAATATATATATATATAATACATGCTTTATAATTACATGCCGTCGACCTAAAGGCCATCCTAACCTTGTGACTCATCGTTCACTAAGAGAACGAAAATGACTAAGTCACGTGTAGTCAGAATGTCACAAGTCAACACGCAAAATCAGTAGATTTGTCTAACGCGCATAAATAGGCATCTACCAGACTACCTGACTTAACCCACCAGGTTACTTATCTCTCGGCGTAGTCACGGCTCCTGGGTGCAACGACCTACCGAGTAAACTAGGACATCTGCGTCGTACACTTTTCCGTAAGGCGATGACCTCCTTTTTCAGAGAGTCACTGTTGCGAACGCCAAATATTCATTTCGTTTTCACTGAAGACACACGTGCTGTATTGCGGGCTGCCTGCGCGTCCTCGTTTATTCTTGGGCGATGGTTCGCTTTCGTTCGCTATGAATGAGCCTGTATCGTACCGTTTAAGTTTCTTTAGCTTCTAGTCAGCTGATCCGAAGATACGTAGATACTGACAAGGAAAGTTTTCGCGATAACATCGTAATTGCACTAGACTGGTCTACTCGCAGATATTCGTATTATTTTCGTTTAGTCTTTCACGTCTCTTAGCTAGGTCCTAAGAATGTACTCGTGATGACGATGGAAGATGGTTGCCTGGAAACAGAGCCCTCCTACCTTCACACCCTCTTTACTGGATGGATTGATATTTTCCGGGTGCTCGTCCTTCGGCGTCGCGACGTCGACCTTGGACCTTTCACGGAAATATAAACTTCGTAGAGCCTCCGATAGTAGTTCCTTCTTTCTTAAGGAATACTGGATTTCATCATTTTCATACGGGCTAAGGTATCTAGAGCTCTTACAGCAGGTACACCCCGTTTGTATCTGATTCTATTCTAATGTTAGTACGTAGGAGCTACGGATCGAATCTGAGATAATAATTGCTGAACGACCTCGAGGTTTCAAACACTTTCCCGGATAGAGTTATCCGTGTATGTAGGTCGTAGAATGACGACGTAAATACGATATGGCGCATCTGCGACAAACAGCTCCTCTTAAATTGTTTAGCACGTCGATCTGTCATTAATTATTTACCGATCTCACCTTGCACCCCCATCTATAGTCAAGTATATAACCCATCGGCATATAGTGTGTCACCTATAAAGAATTTTTATTCACTGAATCTCGCATAAAGAATCGTTATCGTTCAGCGCTCTCATTCTCTCTCCGACACTTTCGTTCCTTATGTATACTCACGCAATTCACGTAACAGTCTAAGTACTTGAAAATGGCAAAGACGATCGACCTTTTCAATATTACTCGTAAAAATGTTCGTTCTTCAAATTGTTCGTCGTTATGCGAAATCATGACTGCCCGATTTGACTGGGATGTCGAGCGAATAAGGCTGTTGACGTCATGATATAATTTCAAAATTGCAACCAATAAGAATTAACAGCCGATATACGAGGAAGCGTATTAATAAAAAAAAAATACGAACCCCTCTTCCCTTTGACAAGACTACTTTACTTAGTCTATATGTACGAGTATGACAGCATATAAGACAAAATTAATCGATAATACTTTTCAACTGTCCCAAGTATGCATAATCTATATGCACGTGAAAAAAAAATCAGAGGTTCCGTGTGTCTTTTTATCATAACAGCATATACGTATTAACTTTTATTGAACACACCTGTCTGCGAAGTCATAAGGTTTTACATGCAATTTTGGGATCAAAGTGATTCCATACGCAGACGAAGGTTTAAAATATTGAACAAGAAGGAAATACAGGACGAACGTGTTAAAGATGGTTGAACGTAGATATACCTACGTAAAGTGGTCGCGTAGGCGTATATGCGACCACGGGGTTGAGAGAAAATTGCGGATGGATTTAGGAGAGTATGAGAGAGAAAGATAGTAGATGATATATCGTTCATCCTCTATGGAAACATAACAAGTGGCTGCTGATGAATGCGCATGCTCGGCCTTTACCTACCGCCTCCGCATTCACCCTACGCCTCCGCGTTCATTCAAACGCCCCCGCTAAGGTACTTGGTAGAGCGATGACGTCATAGAAAGTGCTGGAGCGTTCGGGCACATGCCCGACTACACGATGGATACTATACATATATCTTGGATGGATGGAGATCGGTGCTTTTGTGCCTTCCGTCGAGTGCGGTGGCGCAGCTGTTGGCCTAGGCGCCTTTCACTCATCGAGCTCAGTTCACCGTTGCTCCGCGTCCACGACGCATCGTAACGATTCGCAGCTACAAGAACGAAATACGAAGCGTGCATATTCCGAGATACAAAGTTGAGAGAAATTGTATTGGTGGGTGTTTGATTGTTTTATCGTGACGACGTATAACGGTATTATAGTGTGTTTTTCATATTGCCGATAATATTGGGTACTCCGATACCGCGCACGACGGTTTTTTGAAATTGACAGTTGGCCGGTTGCGATTTTAATACTTGTTTTTTCTTCGCGTTTTTCTTCTTTGATTTACCAGGAAGACTGGTCGTGCATCTTCCTCGTGTTTGATCTCCCTTGCGAGATGATTTCATAAGTGAAAGTTATTTACATAGTTTGGCGGATTACGCAAGTACCAAGCTCGCAGCCGCTACGTTTTAAACGGTTATTTAATAACGGCGCAGTTTCGTAGTGAGAAGAGAACGGCTTTCTGTGAACGAATCACAAGGTACTTAGTTACACTGATGTGATTGACTTATATATGTTGATTATATACATATATGTCATGCGTATAGATAAGAAAATTGAGAAAAAAATAATTTTCGGTGAATGTGTGTTCTGAGTGCAATTTGGCGATTGATTCTTATTCAGTGTATATTTAATAAAGTTGTTTTGGTGATTGTGTGTTACAGTGTGGCTCCTTGGAGATTGGCGAGGAACGCCAACGTCGGGTTACTATGATGGAGTCCCTCTGTCAGCTGAATAACAACAACACAAGTGGAAGTAATAACAGCGGTAGCAACAACAGCAGCAGCGACAGCAATAATGGGATCAATGGAGGAGGTATCGGAAGCGTGGGCGGCGGCGGAGATGGCGGCGGCGGTGGCGGTGGTGGCATCGTTGTAGGAAGTGGTAACAACAACAACCCTGAATGTCAGGATCCGCAGCAGCGTCTCGCGGTGTTGAGCTTTGAGCAAGTTCGCCGCCTGAACGATGTAATGAACGAGGTAGTGAGCATCCATGGAAGAGGAAATTTTCCCACTCTGGAGGTACGGCTGCGTGATCTCGTGACCGTAGTGCGCAGTAAACTGGAGGCTGAGCCGAGCAACGGGGGAGCGGGGATGAAGGTACGCGACATTCGTCTTAATGGGGGCGCCGCTTCTCACGTACTAGCGACCGAGTCCCAGCCCTACAATGACCTGGACCTGATCTTCGCCGTGGAGTTATCCAGTGGACGAAACTACGACAAAGTGAAGGCAGCAGTGCTTGGATCCCTCTTTGATCTGTTACCAGAGGGCGTCAGTCGCAAGCGCATCACCACCTGCAGTCTCAAGGAGGCCTACGTGAGTAAGATGGTGAAAGTGAACAACGACGGAGATCGCTGGTCCCTCATCTCCTTAGGTAACTCCCGGGGTCATCGGAACGTCGAGCTCAAGTTCGTCGATACGATGCGGAGACAATTCGAATTCTCCGTTGACTCCTTCCAGATCGTCCTTGACTCTCTCTTGCTCTTCTACGAGTGCAGCAAACTACCCATCGGCGAGAACTTCTATCCGACCGTCGTTGGCGAGTCGGTGTACGGTGACTTTCAAGAGGCCCTGTATCATCTCCACAAGAAGCTCATCAGCACAAGGCATCCCGAGGAGATTCGTGGTGGCGGACTCCTGAAATACTGTAACCTCCTCGTCAAGATGTATAAACCTTCACAGCCGGACTACATCAAAACCTTAGAGCGATATATGTGCTCGCGTTTCTTCATAGACTTCCCAGACATAGGGCAGCAACGCGCCAAGCTCGAGAACTACTTGTGGAATCATTTCGTCGGACCAGAGGAAGAGGCGCTAAAGTATCAATACCTGATGCTCCTGCACAGCGTTGTCGAAGAGTCGACGGTCTGTCTGATGGGTCACGAACGACGACAGACCCTCGCCCTTATCGAGAACCTTGCCTATCAAGTCCTCTGCCAGGAGCAACAGCAACGGCTAACGAATCATCAGGCCCCATCAGGCCCACCTCCAACCACCTATGTATACGCCAACGGCTACTACTATACACCCGTGATACCTACCGCGTGCTATACGTGCACCTGCAACTCATCCTGGATGGCGTGCTCATCGTGATGCGACACAGATCGTGGCCACCATGATGGCTTTACTTTTTTTCATCGCCCGACATCATCCTCGTCATCGGCCCTGTACTCTAATAATCGCAATTGCGGCGATCGACTCTCTAAAGAACTATAGTTGACACCTTAAAGGACACTTTTCGTCCTCTACCAATCATCGTGTTCCCTAAGACCCTAGTACCTAATCTCCGAACTCGGCCACTCCATCTATACTTACCAATCGACATCGACACTTCATTATCCAGCATCACTAAGTTTCATCCCACTCCTCCATTCTTCATATATTCAACGTATACACTTCTTATACGGAAAAGTAATCAAGAGGTAAAGTAAGCCAACTAAACGTGAAATGTAAAGAATACTGTAGTAGATGCTCTTGCGTGAGAGAGATAACGCGAGAGAGAGAGCTGTGTGTGCGTGCGAGAGAGAGAGAGAGAAGAAGGAAGAAGATGGTAAGAGAAGGAGTATATAGGATATACTAGGGTGAAAACGTAGAAAGGTAGTTGTGTACATTATAGTATAATAGCGTATAGCGTATATGATATGGATACAAATGATACAGGAGTTGTGTAGAATTATTAGAGAATTTAGAATTCGTGATGGGGAATAAGATATTTGGCCTAAAAAATGGTACAGATTATAGGGGCGAAAGAGTGATGAAAAAAAAAGTATGCGTATGATATATAGATATATAGAGAGCGCTAAAGAATTGTTGCTTATAACGTATCGTCGTACTTTAAAAAAAAAAGAGAGACACGTTAAATTACTTGCTACGTTTTAGAAGAGTTCTCGTGTTTAAGTGTTTACAACCTTCGATCGACTTAATATAGAGAGAGAGAACGTCGAGAGTATAAAGGGATGATTTAAGTGGAGGGTTTTGAAGGGAAGTGGGTGGCCGAAGTAAAGGGGATTGGACTACAAGAAAGACAAAGGAGCGCAAAAGTAGCGGTAGAAAAACGCAAAATGTAAAATGATACCCAAAACAGTGCTGTGCCTACAACTAAATACAAAATGGAATGAAACAACAAAAAACTCAGTGTTCGACGTTAACCGGAGAGAAACCAAAAAAAAAATCAAAGCAAAAAAAGGGAAAACAAAAAATACGTACATACGAGATAAGCGAAACCCGACCAAGTGTCCGCGTGGTTTCGGAACTGCGTTATTCAGTTTTTTTGGGGGGGGGGGGGGGGGGGGATGGACAAACAAAAATATTTCGTATTAATTCCGA
>JARPRG010000041.1:308551-322676 GCA_031001745.1 Hartigia nigra
CCCCCCCCCCCCCCCCCCCCCCCACGACACTCAAAAATCTTTCGGAGTCATTCCGACGAAGGAGAACGTGGAAGAATATGTTGGCTGGGACGATTGAGCGAGAGAAGCAGGTAAAAGTATGCTCGGATAAAGAGATGCGCAAAATGTGAAAAGGAGAAAAGAGTGGATGGATAAGAAATGTTGACGGAGTAAAAGAGATACGAAGACGTAGAGAAAGAGAGAGAGAGAGAGACAAGTTAGCATTTTGGTCGCGTCTGTGAAGAAACGTCGCGCTTTTTTTCAGAACTGTGGTCAAAAGTGCAGATGAAATGTTTGCTGTATATTAATGTGTGGCTGTGAACACATTTCATTTAGGTATTACGTTATTAAGATTAAATTAAAAAAAAAAAATAATAAAAAACACGGTTGTACGAAGTAAAGAAAAAGAAAAAGCGGAATACAAAATCATGAAAAAACAAAACACAAAAAAAAAACTAACGCTCCGTCGTGAGTGGCGCGCACATTAGCAGCCTGAATTTCGTAGTGCGCAGAAACCGGAAGCCGAAACATAACCGTAGCTCCTGTGCTACCCTTACTATTATCACTATTTACTACCACTACTACCGCTATTACTATTTTACTATCTTATTACTATACTACTACTACTACTACCACCACAACTACTACTACTACTACTTTTACTACTACCATTACTATCCTACTATCACTCAATACTTACGGCTACTCTTACTGTCACTGTTACCTACTACTGCAACCGTAACTATTTTATATTACAAAAATACAATACGGACTAGAAACACATTGATCTTTTTTTTTCTTTCGTTTTCAAAAGGATTGCAGGAAAAAGCCGCGACTCGTTCCTAAAGGAAAAAAAAAAATTCGTATTCCTGCGCCGCAGATATATATATTATCTACGTATCGCCGTGTAGTCGAGTAAACTATCGCGACCCTAGTCTCCCGTAGCGCTTGCATAACTTTCTTTATTAGATACCATAATTATTTAATACCGCGAGCGAGAGTCAAACGTCTATACATACATACATGTATATGTATAGATGCTTACCGTCAAGTTAGCCCAGCCGATCTCTGCTCGGCCGATTCGAGTATCGACTTGTAGCGACTCCGTTAGTTAGTTCACTCGTACACTGGCGCATTCGCATACTCGATTTATTCACTTAGTCACTCAATTCTTACACTATATAGATACACAACGTGCATAAGCATAGGGACACTCGTAAAATCGCTCACTCACATATTCGCTCACTCATTCTGCTGACAACACAACACGCGTTCTCGACTCACTCACTTTTTCCCCTTCGGTTGCGAGCGAAAGTAAGGTCTAATATAAAAAGAGTCTTCAAACTGGTTTTTCTGGTATTACTTTAATGCTAAGGAGCTGGGTAAGAATGTGCGAGTCCGTTGTGTGCCGTGCGTTCGCTGCTCTTGTACGTTCGCGTTATACGCATCAACGCGTTACTTCTGCAGGATGACGCGCAGTTTTTTGTCTGAATGTCCGGTCTTCTATTTTGTTTTTAATAAAAATATTTTGCAAAATAAATAAAAAAAACTTATCGTACTGACTACGTTTTCTTTTGTCATTCCGTGGGAATTAAATGTAACGTGGTACTCCGGTTCTGGCGGGATATTCAAAATTTCACGTAAATGTTGAGTTGTATGTTGTTATCCCGTCTTACGATGAAAATTCATGAGAGTAAAGATGACGAAGAAAGTGCTCTGTTGTTCTACTTCAAAGCGATCTCCTAGGGGTATCTGGTATCATGCTTTTGTACTTCATGTTTTTTTTTTTCATTGTTTTCGTTGTAACTTTTTTAGGATTGTTTGATTTTTGAGAAAAATAATGAGTATTTCTTATCAATTGCCTCGATGGTTTCCTTACGTTTTTCGTCAGTATACTCGTGGACAGACATGAATCGTATGTATCTATATCTCATATGTGGATATACATGTATATTGCTAAATTGAAATATATATATATTTTTTACATATGATACATATATGCCGTCCATAGTTAAATCATCTTCTCGTCGCGGACGTCTTCTTTGAAATTTCACGTTGGTTATGGTACACGTGTAATATAACGCACGAGAGAAAGGGAGCAGCAATGACTCTTTCATGAACGATTTCTTTTCATAGAAATAACACCGTCAATTTTGTCTTCCCGATCTAGCAGAGATTTCGCATTACTGACACGACTTCGCGAGCCGCTCGCGAGAATTCTACTTTTCTTTTCATGTTTTCTCCACGTGTTTCGCGTCTTTTTCTGACATTTCGCGAGAAGCGCAAGCGCAATACGAGAGTCGACGAACAACGCGAAAAACGTCGCAACGAATCGTTACGTCAATCGTGCCGCACAAAACCCACGCATTACGGCCTTTGGCTATATTTCAGAGTGAGATTTTTTCAAAATAGAAAAAAGGCCGTTTATAAGAATTTGGCGAGATATCGTAAAGAAAAAAGGTCGAATGACTAATGAAATTAAAAGATATTTTCCTTTGAGAAAAAAAAAAAAAATGAAATTGCCGTAATAAATATTTGAATGTAAAAATATTTCTTTTTCTTTTTGACGTCAATAATATTGACAGCGTAAGATCGATTGTAAAAAAAAATAATGTTTTGTACATGACACGGAAGATACGAAATAAGAAGGGTTATGCCGAAAGCACAAGAGGTAATTGAAAAGTGGGTGGATGGAAGAGATGAATAAGAAAAATACCGAAAATTGATGATTTTCCTATTAAAAGATCTTTACGCTCGCTCAATTAAAAAGTTCACGTGCTGCGATTTTCAGGCTGCATATTGAGTACACGCATACATACCATTCGTACATAACACATAAATACATGCATATACATACTCTATATATTTTATTTAGCGAAATGAAAACGCGACCTTGTTATCACACTGCAAGTATATTATTTTAATTATTAGCTATTTAATTATTATCCTATGAGTATGATGAAATACACTTAAATATCACGAAAATACGTTTTCTATGGTAAAGTAGAATAATTTGTCTCCCCACCATCCTTTGTATATACGAGTACATGAGAGAATGAAAGAGACGGAGAGAGTGTGCTAGCGTTGTTCTGTGTTAAACGTTTGGAAAGAAAAGGAAGGAACGAATACGACAGAAATGAAGATAATAAAAGAAGTTACAAAAAACAAACCTTCGCTGATTATACATATGTACGTACACATATGAGAAGACATATATATATATTACACCGAAAAGATATACACACCGTATAATGTCGACGCATACATGCATATATACATATAGGGATGAATCATTTTCCGTTTGTATTTCATTAATGTTTGTCCTTTTTTTTTTAATCGCCGTTACTCTTTTTATTTCCCTTTTAGCTTATTTCATTTCCTCCTTTTACTACTCCATTTTGCAATATCAGCGTCACTCGGGGGCGTACATGCGTAACAAAGGAGCGCGATAAATAAACTCGGCTCGAATTGTATTCTTTCTGTTTTAATTCCTTAAAATGCTGGTCTCAGGAATAAGGACATGACGGTTAACTAAGTCATAAGTTATCAGGTATTAAAAAAAAAAGAATTGCCATAGAAAAAGAAAAAATAATAAAACATGAAGAAAAGAGGAGACGAACGAACGAACTTTGCCTTTTCAAGAATCAAATTCGAGCCCAGACGCTTGAACGAAACGTTACATCTCGTATGTATATCGTTTAACTTTGCGATAAAAGAAAGAAAAAAAAAAACATCGCAATGCCATTTCGATAAATTTTTACATTCTCCGATAATCAAAATCCGGATCAGAAGTATTATCAACAGCCACGGCAGAGATTTGCTCGTTGCAAAAATTGCCTCAGTTACGTTTTCTTTGTTCTCCTCGTAAATCGACTGTACACTTATCTACATTGTCTTTATCGAAATCGATCGACTCGGATATTGAATTCTCGACGTAAATTCAATATATATTATGTATATATCAGACCCACCGTCGAATGTTCACTTCTTGAAATACCGTATACGCATATCTCTACCTAATAGAGCATATACCCACGTTTACTGCTATATTTTATTATAGGAAAGGCAACACTAATGATTATCTATATATTATATGTAATGCATAATGAATTATGATGTGTAATACATGGTAATTGATAGTACAGCTGGCAAATGTATAAGACTATCGTCTAGTTTTTAGTAGAATATTATATCCACGGGGTAACTTAAGAGCTAAAATATCACGTGAGAATTGCAAGATGGGGTTGATGATACTAGAAGGCACAGGCATATGGAATGATATGAATGATGATACTAGAAAGCACAGGCATAGTCGAGGCGTATGGAATTAATGCAAAAGAGAGAAAGAAAGAGAGTCGAGATAATAATTTTTACTATATAATGTATGCACGCATCTGTTTTAAAAGAATCTCGCCGGTATTACGTATCCACGTCAGAGGAACAAGTGTATTGGCTTGAGTTAAAAAATGTCGTTGGAGATATTCATAGAAAGAAATTATGGGAAGGGAGATTAAATTTAGAGAGGAATTATAACAAATGCGTGCACAGGTGTATATATATAGATTTATATAAATACGTGTATTAATTATTACATATGTATTTATATATCTATATATGAATCCCGGTAAATATGTATAATGTGTATGGTATATGCTATGGAAAGAGGTACGTCTTTTGTTGTTTTTCGATACCGATGGTTTTTTTTGAGAACAAAGAGACACGGGATCCTACTAAGTATTTACTGGTCTAAATGAACAGGTGGGACGATTTATCAGATTGCTGATTATTTGAAAACAGACGTTCGTGACGTGACTATAGACGGCTTCTGATACGGGGATCGTATCCTCCGTAATGACGAACGGAAGCTTAAATTTGTTAAACGTGTGTGATACGTAAATATTGGACGTATATATATATACACACGGATATACCTGAATACTGATATGAAATAATTTTTTTTTTTCAAAATGATACAGAACAGTTTGAGACAGAGAATGGGACATAAGGACGGAATTTTGGGATTCAATTATAAGTTGTGAAAACGTAAAATACTGATCGATAGAGAACCGTCCGAACGAATTGCATTTAGAATCTTATGGTTGGAAGGTTTTTTTTTTTAATCGAGTAAAAAATATGTGAAAAAATGTTATGCAAGTTAGTCATTAAGTGCACACGTGGCCACGTCTCGCAGTCCTCTCGTCTGGCCCATAATGATGTTCCACGTAAATTTTACTTATTGAAAATTGAGCGTAAATCAAAGTTCGGTTTTGGGATTGAAAGTCGGGCAAAAGTTTATGAAGGGACGCGCGATTCGTGGTCACCCAGGTGAGGTATTTTTTTTCTTTGGGGAGTGTGTGGATGACATAAATTTAGGTCTAAATTTCATTATCGATCTTGTCATAATGAAAGAAAGGATAAAATATGTATACAAAGAGAAAGCAGGGAGGACAACTGGCATATGACATTCGATAAAGTGATATCGTAGGGCAAAAGAAAATTAAGCAGATTAACGACAGCACAGCGAGACGTTCCAAAAGGAAAAGAAAAAAAAAAGAATTGTGTTACTTTCTACGATCCAGGGAATCAAGTTAATTAGACAAAAAATGAACTCTTCTTTCATTTTTTTTTTTTTTCCTTTTCGTACCTTTCACGATTCTTTCGTTTATTCAGGCATACACTTTTTATATATCTATATCTATATGTAAATTAAAGGAAATTCGTCGCGGGATCCTAACCGCGGACACCCGAAAATTCGTATTTAGCATATAGAAAAAGAGAGAGAGAGAAAATGAGCGAGATACAAATAAAAGTAGCAGAGTTTAGTTTGCGAAGACGAGGAGACGGTAGAGTGCGCCACCGCTGACGACAATTACAAAGGATACGATTTTTTAAAAAAATTGCGAAAAAGAAATGAGTGAGTCATAAGCGAGCAAACGAGAGGGTCGGTGGTTTCTAGTGGCAGGTAGGAGGGTGTGATAAAACGCGCGCTGCGCACGCGCATATACATGTTCGATTGTTCGTCGCGAGGAGGCGGGAAATTCGAAATGAAAGAAAAGCGAAAGAAATACTTTATTATACTTTTCTTTTGTCTCTGATCTCCTCGCGACGCATGTGAGACACAGAGAGAAAGAGACTCGGCACGCGAGGACACACGTTGTGCTGTACACGCATAAAGAAAATAAACACGTCCAATTTCAGTGAGATAACGAATACGAGAGACACGAGGGCATGTACACGTAGACATTGGGTTTTAGCACGACAGATTCATCACGTAATACGTGCACTAGAGACATGCGTATGAAAACACAGTCACGCGGACAACGACGCACGCGTAAACGGGCGTACTGAAATTACAATGATATCGTTAATTAATTACTGATGATTTAATGATAATAATAACGATTAAATTACAATAAATTTAACATTACTCGTTTGTATATTAAGAAAAATAAAAAAGATGTGCGTGCGTGCGAATGAATAGTATGAAAGGTTATGAAAGAGAGAGAAAGAGAGAGAGCGAGAATTCTATTTTGAACGATATATTTGAATGTATAAGTGGGCGCCGATCTGGTTAATTTTTTTTTTTTTTTTATTTCTTTGACTTGCCCATGAGTATATATTCCCGCATATGAAGAAAATGTTATAAAAATATGCATAAAAATAAATATATAAACACGAGAATTAAACCCGTAATCACAATGACTTTTTAATTTTATTCCTTCTCTCTTATTTTTCCTTTTTTCAATCTCATTAGAGGACAAACTTTTAGGATTCTTTTTTTTTTTTTTACTTAAATTCGAGATACCATTTCACAGTATCATTGTTCTCTTATCTAAGTAAACGAGATGGACGTTGATGTGGAAGAATGAAAAAGTACAGATGTTTATCGACAATGCCACCATTCTATTTCACTTATCTTTGAAATGAAATAATTAGCTGAATTTCTCGAATTCTCACGTTTGCTCTATATTTCTTGGTTTCTTTACGATTTACATACAGTAGCTGTACACCAAAATTCGCAGCTTGATACTGATTTACCGAAAACATTGGTAACTTTTTCTTTAGGTTTTGTTTTTTCTCTATTGTTTCAGTCAATACGTAATCCTTGCACGGTTTAAGATTATTCATTTATTCAGTACGAATTATTCGTATAGTTCGTCAACGCGTTGGCGTCGCACGACTTCATGAGATAATAGATGAGATGGGATGCTAAGGTAAACTATATATTGAAATTTTGTCTTGCAACTAATTTCCCCAGAGTTTTCGGACGTATAAATACATATATTCTTGTTGGTTTGAGGTATACGTTATATGCATACGCAATCAGACGTTACCGTTATGTAAATAGGATACCGATAGTCATCTTAAACTTTACAAAATCTACAATCACAAATAATACCGCTTGTCGCCAAATGTTCAATTCATTATCAAGATTAGCACACGTGCAGATGCTTAACAGCTATTGACGCGACTTTTAAACGCTCTTTTTTCTTTTACCGTCATAACAAGGTAATATTTGTTTAACGCATAACGATTATAATAGCACGTATACAAAAATATGTTTTTTTTTTTTTGGTTCAATATGCCTGATTGCTGCGATGTTATGTCATTTTACTGTAACTCCGTAATTTTGCCACTCTCAACTTTTTCATTTGTGTAAACACGCTGATCCGTTATTCTCTATAAAATTTCAGTTAGGTCACAAGATTCAAGTTACTGTGTATACAAGGGTAACAATAATATAGAAGAAAAAGTTGGACTCTTGGAGAATTTTGTCGTTGTGTAGGATCAATCAATATTTTAGATTTTTGTTGGCACAGAGAATGTTAATATTGATTTTATTGATATGAAATAACTAGTTTTTCTTATGTCTTTGAAAAGTATAATTATGTAAGACGTTCACGTTTTTTTCAAAGAAAGTGGTGGTACTTTGTCGATCAGTATATCAATTCGTTCTTCTATGTTGATATTTGTGCAGATCATTAAAGTCGATTGCCATTAACGTTCATTTATTCAATATTTTGTATCAAATGTACATTGATTCAGCTAGAATTTAAGCTTTGCGTTTTGTTTACCTAGCGACAGCGTCTTATTTATATTGTTTAAATTATTCTTTATTACCTAATATATTTTTCGTCGTGTCAAGGATACGACAAAAACTTAAGTTATGAACAGAAGTAAACATTTCGTTATTCGTTATACATTATTTGCATAATTTTTTCAAATAACGCGCGTATATTCTGAAATGCGATGAGAAAACGTATTGACACTTTAAAATAATGAAATATTTCATTTGTGTTATTAACAATGCTTTCAACCGATTGGTCGAACGTTAATATGAATTATTTGCAAATCGAACGTAATAAGTAAGCATATAAGAAACGTAAAAACAATATTGGCATATTACAATAACAATTAATCGTTCGAGTTGCAGTTTGTTAAAATTATGAGTATATTTATAACGTAAAATGTACAAATAAGTATTATCGCACGGAATACATTAAAGTCATAAGACTTTTATGAAAATATTTGTGCCAATTTAGTAAATACGAAAATCACCAGCTTATTTTTGCAGACTGTAATTATTGAATTAAAAGAAAAGGGAATTCGCAAATGTTACAGCAACAGGATTGTCCAATCTTATGAATGAATTTCACTATTGCTTTAAGATTTCTTAAATGCAACCGATAACCGTTACGACAGTTTGACGTCGAATTCAGGTACACCGTTGCGCCAGACTTCAGACTGACTTCTTCACAGTGAGTTACCACCGTAATGCGTAAAGTCTGCGATTTCAACTTGTAAAATTCAGTCGCGTTCACCGTAACATTTAAAATTAGAATTATCTTCATAATAATCTTACAGATGTTTGCACCGTCTTAACGCTTACTGCTGATACACAATTCTCTTTCTTTAAACAATCAAATATCATATTGTAACTTTGTTTATTTGTATATTCGTTTGGGTGCTTGTTCTGTGTACTAAGAATTCGATCAAAGGCTGCCGACCACATTTTTCTAACGTATCAATTTCTCGGCATTGAAAATAATCATTTGATCAAGAGTTGTTTAGTTGTTTAGTGATCCAAACGACAGGAAAGATCTGACCTCTTGATGGACTGATTTGCCATGGATCAGATTTCCAAAGACGTTCCACAGTACGTCGAGAATGTTGCTGGCTGAGTAATTGCTTGCGATATATTTCCGAGAAGTGTGAGTGAAAGTGGACAATTGTTCTTTGTTCTCGTATCCCAAGTAGGTATATTTCGTTTGAGAAAGGCGATATAAAAGTCTTTTTTTTTTATCGAATGGATCGTTCGATCAGCAAAAAGTTCCTTTGAAGATATTGGATAAACGATTGATGCTTTTCGCAGTACCTTTTTACTGCTTAAAATTGTATTACTTAGTTTGTTTTGCATTTTCAATCCGTTTCGATTCCAACAGGGAAATTCCTTTCTCTTAAATCTTTTTTTCTTAACCTTAAAGCCAAACAAATTATATTCTCTCAAAAGTAAATAGTACTTCCTTACGTTCCGCAGAAGTTGTGTTGTCATAACTGTCTAGAGAATATTTTTGTTCTACGAATAAATACTGCGAGTGAAATTTACGGCTATGGCTGAAATTCTCCATTCTCTTCTCACGTACAGTATTATCGACGTAAACTTCGAATACTCAATTACGACGATCATTGCAATTTACTGAGGATTCTAGTCAATGTCAAAGTTCACGAGGAATGACGGAAAAAAAAATGTTGATCGAAACGAACGAATCCCATTTTCCGTCGCTTTCACTGCGCACGGCTAACATTCTATCAGCTAGGATTGGAGAAATTGTTCTATCGGTATTTCCGGGCAGAAAGAAAATCAGGAAGAATTCGTATAACGACTCTTTAAAAAGAGAAGCTATATATATATATATATATATATATATACTGTATACCTAAATAAGAACAATGTAAAAATTCAATATTTTCATTGATTTTCATGATTTATAACTCGAAATGTAAAATGTTCTTATATTTTCGCTAATTAATGTTTAAACATAAAATATCGTAATTTTAGTTACTCATTTTTAACAAGCTAGTACGTATTACTCTTATGATTATGATAATCGAATCACCTTACGGCAAACAGTAATTGCCTGTAGGTGATGTTTGATGTAATAGGTAAACAAGCAGGAAAAGTGCACGTGCAAATCCAGACGTTGAATGCACCATCGACGCCAAGTTCCTTGTCTATTATTTCATATATGCGAAAGTGCGTGTTGAGCGCCGTCGGATTAGATAATAGATGAGAGGAGAGTACAGACAGATTGACAGACAGATAGCATTCGAGAGGCTGAGAATGGGGAAAGAGAATGAGAGAAATGTCTAGGGAACGGGGAGACGAAGAGAGAGAGAGAGAGAGAGAGAGAGAAAGAGAGTCAAAGTGAACTAACTGAGGACATTGTGAGATCCAAGAAGATTCCATTTCTAGTTTCTACGTACATGCATTTACTATACGTACACCATTCCTGCTCTCGGATTCTGATTGTGAGTATGTGATAGGTAGGTACACGAGATTGCACGCTGCGGCTTTTATGGAGTTATTCTAACCTGAAACTACTGGACGTTAAACCCAAGAAGAAAAAGCCAGTTCGTAGATGAATATTTCCGTGAAGATAATCGCTATATTACTAAGATGGAATAGAGTATGTATTAGAATTGCTTTACAGAATTTTTTAAATGCTATATATTAATTAAACGAAAGCTAATCAGCGCTGTGATGTAACCGAGGTCTGAATACGCTGTGCCATATACAGTACGATATTCTATAGTACTGTGTAGATAACTTGACGCAAGACCTTACTCTCTCGAGGAAGTCGCCAATGGGAGTTAAGAATCGCAAGAAAGAGTCCTCTTCGTGAAAGACGATCAGAATCCTTATCAATCAATTAAACCGAAGAACATGCGGTTTGTTTGTACGGCGAAAGACCACGTTTCATTTTTATTATTATTAAATAATAATACACTCGGCATAAGCTCGCATACTCATTACTGAACATGATGTTCTCTATGATATCCAGAGAACGTCTAAAGCCTGACATCTCTAGGCCATGCATAGGATACACATAGTATCGGTTATATATATATATAAATATGTGTGTGTGTGTGTGTGTGTGTGTGTGTGTGTATATATGGTATGTACTTTGTATTTTTAAAGTAGAATAGAACACTTGTTTAATTCAATCAATATATTTGACATTATATACGGAAAGCGCGAAGACGGAAATTTCTTTTACCGTGCAATCGTGCCGCCATGGCTGGCTGAATCGCAAGCTTGCCGGATGGAGAATGTTTATTTCGCAAAGGAGATGCCCGATAGAGTTACGACGCAAGTGGTATGGAATCGGAGCCAAGGGTGTGGAGGACAAGGCGAATACGATGCCCGTCTGATCCCATTACTATTCTCAATCGGCGTTCTTAGGCTTAATATCTCGCAATAACATTAAAACCGATTCACAGACGATTTCATTGACTGGGTACTAAAATGAAGGAGTCATACGAATCCTGCTCAAGATCATTCAGAATCACTCGAGTGAATCTAAACCTACTCTTGTTATGCCGCAAATGAGCTGTGCATCATCGAGGATTCTATTTATATAAGAAAATGTGGAGAGTTAGACTCATCGGACATTCCAAGCAAAACATTTCTTTTCTCTTTGTTCTGAATATATATATCATTAGAGCTCACTTACGCGTCACACGGTATAAGTATTTTCCGCTTACCTTGATTAATGCGTCTACCCATCTGTATTTGGCTCAAATATAATTTTTAAAAACTGAAATATCACATGAAATACAAAAACATATGTTATCAAATCTAATACTTTTATTTATCAATGGACACTCGTGCCCGTGTCGCGTTACATAATATGTATTAATTATTATTATCTTTACACGTGTAATCGAGGTTAAATAGGTGACATCACGTGGAAATATATTTTTTCATTTAAAAAAACAAGTCACAGCTGTTAGCATCACCAGTGTTCAATGTTTCGTATATTTGTATTTTGGTCGCTGCTTTGAGCAACGCAAATACGTTTTCTTTAAAAATGCCGATCGTTGAACTGGTGCAATCACTCGTTTATTATCACGTAATAGCCGACATAGTCGAAATCGCAAAAAACCGATTTGAAAAAAAAAACGAAGCGATTTCATTTTACATTCTATAAACGATAGCCGACTTTCTTCGCTTCAACGCACAATAGCAAGGACGTCGTCTAGGTAATAGCGTATCTTCCTCGTGCAAAGTGTCGTAAATTTCGAGCAATCTCTGTGCATATGTAAATAACGTGTTTACGAGAAAAGAGGTTCATCATATATGATAACATATCGTAAGCAGTTAACGCTATCAGACAGAGAACGTTGCTTTTACCATGAGTATTTTTTTACCACATACTATTCAGTATTGAAGCACGTTCCCGTGCACGCAAGTTGACGCCCACTGGCGGTACTGAAAATTATGCTTGAAAACGAAAGCCCATGGTCTTTCTGGGCCAACCGGTTGCCTAGTCTATCTTGTCATGATACTGTCACTGTGATAACGTGATAATTGGAAGCCGTGGTAAGCAGGTTCTTGGCACACGACAGTCGAGTCCAATGGAGTCAACGATAGAGTGAAGTCGAGAGTGAAATGGTTAGTCTATGCATACCCAGGTGGGACTGGATACCTCTTAGAGAGGACATAAGCTTTAAACACGTAGTAGAAGGAGTAAGGAGAACTCATGATCAGGTTGGGAGTAATTATGGTAGCCACTACTAGGTATTGAGTGTGTATAGTGAGTGTGGCCGCGTGCGCCCAGGATCATCAGAATAGAAGATTTCTCTTGTTCTCTACTTCTGATCCACAGCGCCACGCGGAACGTGAAGGCAACTACTGCGGCTATCTCCCCGTTGTCCTCTGGTGTTACAGTATTTGCAAATTACCTGTAAACCCGGGGCTAGAAGTTGTTTCAGCGTTCTAAGTGTATATAGCGAAGCTGGCCCGCCTCGAGCCATGTAACAACCTACATTTTATTTACTGCACTTTTACTCGCGTCGCTGCATGGGCGGCCTTGCTGCGGCCTGAATACCGTGCAAGTCCGCATCGACGGGCCCTTTCTATTGCCAGTCTGCGATTTCAGCTTAATACGAACCACCGTCGCATTGAACTGCCTTTTAGTCGCCGCTCGTTACCCTCCGATCTTCCTTAGTCGAATAGACGAGCCGTCGATGTCTTTACCGATTGCTCTTTTCTCTCTCGAGTCTGGTCGGGTCGAAACGAGATTCCCCGGCTCACGTCACTCTCATGCGAGCTATGCGATCCTTGAACTCGATTCGCGTCGTCTAGCCGAGCGTTTTCATGCACATGTGCATGCCTGACGTAGTACGTATCAGTCAGTCTGAACCTGAAGGATGTGATACGCGTAATGCAATCCTCTTCAATTTTTAATTCTCTTTTTACGTCATGTCACGGTTGTAATATTATAATAACTTGCAGGCAATGACAGGACCAATTGTAGTAATGGTAACTATTGTGAGGAATCGCATGTATTTATATGAAATTATCATTCTGTCTTTTGCTCAAGTAAACATTCTATAAATTATTTATTGCGACTATCACACTCTGATATTATATTCCTTAATGCTTGTTAAAGTTTATGATGTACAACTTAATTATATATCTCTAATAGGTGAATGCTGGATCTGAATGCTGTGTTATGCAGACATATGCTTACAGTTTGTTATATAGTGAATAAATGATTAAAAGTTAAAATTTTGCTATAGATATGGGACAGTATTTATTTTGTATGATAGTATTATTAGTAGTTCCTGCGGCACATTGCGTATCGATGCTTGCGAAGCTGATCAGACACTGAAATAATATTGAATAATGAAGTTCTTTCTTTGCCTCTAGCCAAAGAAATTTATTTTTTTTTATCCAAGCCCAGAACGACTGATTTTAAATAAGAAAAAGGATTTTTACCTTCCAAACTTTCCACTGAGCAACAGATAGAATACGACCAAAAAATATTTAACAAATAATTGTCAATGGTTGTTTATTACACCAGGAAGTATTACTGCGATC
>JARPRG010000041.1:322776-339622 GCA_031001745.1 Hartigia nigra
CGGAAATCGTTTGCCACAATAATAAATTATGCTTTATAATTCTAACGAATCCATCGCACGAATAGAGAGTCATGAGTCGACAGAATTTTTCACGAGAACAGACAAAGAGATATTATCAGAGTTCATCGAGCTCAGTAACGTATTTAAAAATTTCTTACTCGCCTCGGTAAACGAACCCAATACGATACTTGTTTATATATTGGCCTGGTATATATTTTGATCGAAAATATAAGTATCAGTATTACGATCAGTATTCTAAAACCTTGAACCGTGAATAAATAAAAAGCACACTATGAAGGAATTTAATCAGAAGGTATACATAGTAAACCCCAACCATTTACCGGATGTATGACCATAGTTAATCGTCACCAAGTATATTGAAGAAAAAAAACAATGCCAATAACAGGATAACAGAAGGTAATATCGATCATACAGTATCTGTGGAAATTCGTATGTATACTTCAATGAGCCTTGTAATATAATATTCATCAACGTGGCAACCAGATACTTGCTGAGTGGCGGTTTGACTCGATTTATTCAATTGGACATGTAATAAGCCCAAGACAAAAAATGACAACGCCACAGTATATTGTTGTCTAGATTTGCACTGCAAATACAACAAAAAGCAAGGGAGAAGGAGACACAAGCAAAGAAGAAGAAGAGGAAGAAGGAGGTAGAGTCGGTTACAGAACGAAACGATGGAGTGACGGTCGAGCAAAAGGAGGTGCGAAGGAGCTGAAGGGGTCGAACAGTAAAGGTTGCGCAACAATAATGTGCCGCCACCTGCACTCGTTTCGTCACTATACTTTAATCGGCAGATAGTGGTGTAGTAGTTCGTGTTACTTTCGCCAATTAAACTTGCAGTTGTTTAACGTTATTATAAAACGTAGAAATTATTGGAAACTCTTAACAAGGTAATAATGAATAGCGACTGCGCACCAAGTGTGTGGAAGATGATTTCTGATGATTAATGTCATGATTCTTATGGCTATACTGTACTTGCTGCTGGCCAATTCGCATACAGGGAACGAACGAGTAATTGCGTGCGTCCTGGCGCCTCAACGTTCCAGCATCAAGTGTTGCTGCTAATCGCTATCAGCATGCACGTGTAATACAGGTGACAGATTACACATACTCAGATGCTGTTAGTATGTTACGATTGCTACTGAGTCGCGGCTGACTATCAATGAGAAATTGACAATAGTCCGGTCGTATGAATCTTTTGCGTTCGACCTCATAACCTATTGTATCGCGCCGGTTATCTGGAATTAAAAGTTTCAGGTTCAGTGAGCCATGCGATGCTAATTGCAAATGGCAACGGTTATCACTGTCAAATATATAGGTGAGCTAATGATATTTGCGACTTTTATCTCTTGGTTAATATGTATATATGCAGTTGTGGAATGCGAGTGGCTGTGTCTCTATAGTTTCATTAGTGACAGTACCACCCGTTTTCCTGATATTGAACAACTAATTGCACGGATTATCGACACGGTTACTATTAATAATTACTGGTCGTACGAAGGGAAACCAATATTAGTATTTCTTATGAGTTCAATGGTACATGTATTTATGAAAAGTACACGTATAAGTTTTTTTTTTTTTTCAGAGAATGTGCAACTAGAGCGAGCAGAACCGATGCTTTCAAATGCGACACCCATCGAGAAGGAGATGTTGGTCAATATCAATTGCTCGATCAGGATCATAATCGATTATATTCGTGAGATTGCTCAGCTCGACGAAAAGGGTAAAGAGATTGTGTAATGCGCAATTAGCTCCCAAGCATGTTTCGAGTCATCTGGACTTTGAGACTAGCTTACATTGGATTATTTAGAAATCGAGCGCCTGAGAATAGACTATCATTTCAAAATAATTTCACAGTTGAATTTGATTTGTGCGACGAAATTACATATCAGTTGAAAAATATTTACTCCTTTCGGCCATACGTTTCGGGGTTAATGGTTTTACGACCGAGTCTGACTTACTTCATAGTGATATTACAAAGTAAGTCGTACGATAAAAGAAATGTTGAAATAGAAGTAATGTGATACACTTTAACTTTGTTATTTATAGGGGATTCAAGTGGGCAAACTTTAAATGCTGTACCGATAATGCCTGAAAGAAGTAATAAAAGTGTTAGCGATATTGTTGCCAAGATTCGTAAACAAACTAGAAAGCAATCAGCAACGTCGGTTAACTCAAAATTATTGTCTAAAGATAAAGGAATGTAGGGGTGATAGTATTTTAATCTTATGACTTGATATTAATGCATATTGATGGGAAGAAAATATATTTTAAGGATTTGGAATTTTAGTATCTACATTGCAATATTATAGTTACATAGACTTATTTTAAGTCATCGTATTAAATAATATCCATTTTTATAGATCTGCACCTGAAATTGTTAATGTATGCTTTTATTAAAAAGTTAATGCCTAGAGTTTGCAACTTAAATTATATTTTTATAGAAACAACTGAAAGAATGATGTTACATAAAGACTAGTTTATTTATAGAACATAGATAGTTTTTGCACGATGAAGTCTATCCGCAATAATCAATAACTTAAGTTTGCAAAAAATTAATCTTTTTCTTTTGGCTTCCTCGCAAAAAATTAATGTACACAAGTTTACTTTTTGGAGTATTAGATAGTAATATTATTTGAACTATCATAATAAGTTATTGCTTATTTCTTTGAAATGTTCGGTAATTATTCCTTTAAGGTGAGAACTTTTTCCATGTCTGCCAACACCTTCAGTAAACTTCTTTGCTCCATTAACCCCTTCCTCAAACAAAAGGTGTGAAGAATTATCCTTTTCAAACTGTAAGGCTTCGTCCATTTGTTTAGCGTTAAATGTTGCAAAATGTGCAGATGCACGGTCGGCAAGTAGTGTAGCTTGAGGGAATTTAATAATGCAATGTGCAAGAGTCATTCCTTGACCAAGACCTATAAAAATAAGTCATGGTTATTAAACGTATTTCAAAAATATGTTTGCTAACTAGTCGAATGAAATATCATACTTACTTGCACCACATGCAACAAGCTGAGTTGCTAATCCCCAATTAAAGGCTTCTACACCTGTGATACCTCTTCCAGTGAGAATCAGCTCCATGGCACGAGCATAACCTATCATGGCTGGTAAACGAACAGTACCTCCACACAACATTGGAATTCCAAATCGTCTGTTAAATATTCCCATTGTTGCAGTTTCCTCAACTATTCTCAGATCACACATTAAGGCTAATTCAAATCCTGCACCTACTGCATAACCATTTATACAAGCAATTAATGGTTTCGCACATAAGCTTGGTCGATTTGCCTGTAATCATTAAAAAAAATAACATTTAGAATATAATTTAATTAATGTGAAATGTACAATATCTATATTGATAATTTACCAATAGTCCAAATTGAGGTACACTTTCTTCACATTCTCCATCATATTTTGCAATTTCTTTGAGGTCAAACCCGGCACAAAAATTTCCACCAAAGCCATGAAGAACACCTACTATTGCTTCCTTGTCTTGTTCAAATGCATCTATTGCTTCTGAAAGACGTTGAGCAGTAACTACATCCAAACTATTCTTCTTTTCTGGGCAATTAATTCCAATGGTTGTAATCGACCCAATTCGATTTACTATTATACTCTTTTCTAAAGAAAAATAATTATTAATTAGAATACTTATAGTACGATACAAATATTTCCTGAGAGTCTTTAATATTATGAAGACACATTTTTCTGATTAACATGATTTCAAAAAACAGTTATCAGTTCCAAATAGGAAAAATGTTACCTTGACTTGTTTCCTCTACAATGTCTGGAACTGTATTTGAATTTGATGAAATATTTCTTATACTAATAGGCTTTTTTAGCAACTTCCTGAATGTCACCGGTAATCTTTTTAAGGAATTCATTTGGTAATATGTATAAACGTTTTATCGTCAGAAAACTAGTATTTTACATATGATTACACACGAAATTGAATAACAAGTTATGAACAGTCAAACTGCGAATAACTGAATCGAAAGAGGTTAAGAAACGATAATGTACGGATACCTATCTAGGGTATATTCTAAGCTCACTGTCAGTATTACGAGACTCTATTTTAAAATAATTTTTCAACAAATTATAATGAATAAACTAGTTTGTATATACGTGTATGTATTTACAAGTGTACAATTGCTACAAATAATAAGTATATACGGACTGTCTTCTTAAATATATAATAAATAAACTTTTCCTGCGTTAATTATATTTTAGTTATATATTGAAACTTGTCCGGCACAAAAATCTTACATAAACTGTGTATAATATGCTATCCACGTACGAAATTAGCTTTATAGTTCATTCTATTCTCAATCTATTTAGACTACAATCTCTATATATGTATATAGATTTTCAATTTATACATTATATTATCGAACTGAGTTTTACATAAATATTAAATATTAAGACTCATTTGTGCAATATACACTAAAAGTACATAAATGATATGATTTAAAAGTAATTTTGAATTGGTCAGTTAATGTCAGTGCCACTAATCTACAATAGATGCTGAAAAAATAATTTTTATTAACAGATACTGTACTGCAGCGTAATTGAGACGCATGCTAAAAAAGTATATCTAATATACGCAATAAAACATAACAGTGAATTAGCAACTAAAAATTAGTTTATCTTATAATTTCTTGCGATTATTATTTCCAATTTTGGAAGATATATCTCATACGAACTATGTTTAAGCTTTCACTAATAGAAATACTTTTTATTATGAAATATTTAGTGTTAGTTATTTATCACTAAAGTGTGCGATTCTTTTACAAGATTCGCTAATGTTCTTTTAGATACTCAAGGCTTCCAATTTAAGAAGCTATCTTGAATTACGATTTGCTTAAATATACTGTTAGGAATAGATTGCGGCGATCTTCTGTTGCGTTGTGCTTCCAGAATGTAGGACACTTTTTCTCTAGCTTCAGCACGCGGTATGTCGCCCCGGAGGCTGAGCAATCTAACTAGATGATCTTCCGTCATGTCTGGATATTTCTCGACCAGCGAATGTAGGTCGAGTGACAAAATTTCCGAATCTTCGCAACGTAATACTTCGGCAAGTCGTTTGATAATTTCAAACGGTGAATCAAAGTTACCGACCTTAGGTGCTATTCTAACGAAGAAGTTCTTTAGCTTATCTGCCTCGGTCATTATTTTCGAAGTGCATGTCAAGCACTCGTCATATGTTTTCAATGATATCTTACGTTGCAGCATCGCTGCAATGTATCGTTTGGCAATGAGATTTTGTGCCTCGTTTATGACGTATTCAAAATTCTTAACGCGTAGATGGTTGTAGTCCTGGAAGTAGTCTTCCAGGGTAACGCATATTGTCTCGACTGGTATTGGCGATGATAACCATTTCGGTGTCATCAAATCTTGAAAGTGGAGTTCCAAATCCAGAAAAGATTCTTCAAGTAGAATCTTAGCTGCCTCATCGCGCAGTTGTTGATAATTCCCTAAAAGAGTTTCAAATTTCACAGCTGCATCCGCGCTTGTATTTGGCACCCAATAAAGTTGTTTCATCTGTTGTGCTAATTCGATGAATTGCAAGCAGTTGTTTACCACAGTTATCATATGATGCGTGAAATAAGGTACCTGACTTCTGTCTTCAAAGTGCTTGTTTTTAAATTCCAATATTGCCTGACGGTACATATCCCCATATTTTGTTACTTGTTCGATACAAAGAACAAGAGCCTGTGCTGTTAGATTGACACTGATCGTCTTGGTCACTTGAAGATTTTGATCAATCATTTGAAATATTATTACAGGTGCCGCAGTGTGGTAGTACGTTTCTTGAGTAGTACCTTCTGGCAGTACACCACTCCACCAATCAACCTTTTCTGTCTCTAGAGTTTTCTTCATCCAGTCTTCATAGTTTTGACACATATTTCGCAAGTATTTTTCTTGGAGATCATTCAGTATTGCACTACTAAGTAGTGGTCCAATATCGCTGGTATCTATATTGAGTTCTGGATGCTGCATCAATTCTGGTCCACTATAAGTATTCATTATCCAGGCTAATAATGAAACGTATTCGTTACCTTCAAGCCCATTAGCAATAATATCTTTTAAATGTTGCGATAAACTAACATGATACATTTCAACAAACTTTCTTATTATGTTATATGACGGTGGGAAGCAAGGTTGACAAAGTGTTTTGACAACTCTCAAATCCTCCAGGATGAGCAGCCTTGTTAATTCAAGATATCTGACTAACCACATTTTATTGTCAGCTCTTTCATCGACATGAGTACCTTCAATACGATTAGCAACAGATTGTTCTAAGACACGAATAGCCATTTCTTTCCATTTTTTGGGCCTCCCAGGAGGTATAAAGCCACTTTGACGTTGTCTTTGAATAGCAAAGTGATCTGCCTTTTCTTCCCTTTCTATGATTCTAAGGGCAGTTACAATAACTGTTGGCTCTTTCCTTACAGTATTCAAAGTTCGATCAAGCACCAATCTAATCTGCTTTTCCATAAGTTGTGAAAGTGTCTCTACATCTTCAAAATAAGCTTTCAACATGACCTTATCAGCAGTGGATTGGTTTGGAAGCTTGTGCAATTCGTAAAGCAGATCATCACGAGAATTTTCTAGGTCCATTAGACTTTGATGAGCATGCAAGAGTTTACCATCGTTAATCCACTGCTTTGTTTTTTCCACACTTTCAGGAACAGTAAAAATATGTTTTAAATTTTCTTTAGCAATGACATAC
The DNA here is from genome assembly GCA_031001745.1 of Hartigia nigra. Classification (NCBI taxonomy): domain Eukaryota; kingdom Metazoa; phylum Arthropoda; class Insecta; order Hymenoptera; family Cephidae; genus Hartigia; species Hartigia nigra. Next base: position 329,540 of record JARPRG010000041.1, read on the forward strand.
TGTGAATGACGCATATTCTCATCTTGAACTGCTTGAAGTTTTGCATTCAGTTCTAAAACAGAACCAAATGACTGTCCAATCATGTTGAGCTCTTCCTTGATCGATTGAATACTTTCAAGAGAGCTTTGAAGCTGATCAAATCCAACACGCACTCCATCTAATTGACTTTGCATTCCGGTTTTCAACATAGTTTCGATTGAGGCTTTCTTCCTACTGATTCTACGTTTAAATTGTTCAACTTTTTCAAGTTGACCTGGACGCTGAAGCATATTTATTACATGTTTCGTTCCAGTTGCTTTAGCTTCTTCTTCTAGTTTTTGTAAGTCCATCATCTTCGTCGTAATTTCTGTACTTTAATTTTCAAAAAATCGTTCACTGATCCTGTTTTGACTATTTAGTATGTACAATTTTTTTAGGTTATGTTATGTTATGTTACATATGTCAGCCGTATCATCTCCTCCCAACATTTGAAAGATCACTGAATTACCGACAAAACTTCATTTACTCTACATTCATATTTCAGTAAATTGTTATCCGATAACATTTAAAAATTAAACTATAGTAAGTATTTTGATAAACTAAATGATTAATATATGGGAGTATAATGAGCAATTGACAATGATATGTGAGTGATGTGTACAAGATCGTTACTTGTAGTATTTAGTGATGATAAAAAAATAAGAATATGTCATTTTTAGTAAACGAATATAATGCAAAATTTATATAACAGATTTTTAGATAACTTAGGTACATATATATATATATCTTTAATGATATAATAACATCTTAAACATTTTAAGGTATCAATTAAACAATGTTACGAAGATTTTATTCTTAATGCTTATGATTCCTAATGAATTTATACAGCTTTATAGTGTTGCTATCGCCGTTGTTCTTCCAATGATAACGAACTATTATAATCTTAATAATATGCCGCTTTGAATATGTTTTCAATAAAAAAATGGATCATTCCAATAACGTTCATGTCAAATAATCGCGGCTGTTTTCCTAACGGAGTAGTTACTGCAGTATCATGCAGTATCGCCGTGGCAGCAGACTTTTATAAAGCAGATGTCGCTGCGATTCAAGAATTTCGGCAACGAACATCCGGCCACGTTAAAGTAGCTTGTTTGATATAATTTTGGCGAACCGGGGTTATCTTCGCGGTGCGAAAATTTGGTAGAATAAGTGTTGTGTCACGTTTGAGGCTTAAATGCTTATTTGATAGCCTGCAGCAGTGAAAAAAGTGAAGAATGGACTACTGGTCGACGTGGTTGCTTTGCATTTCGCTCCTTGGCCCCGTTTTACTCACTAGTGGCGTTGAGTTAACCTTTGAATTACCAGACAATGCCAAGGAGTGCTTTTATCAACAAATCGACAAGAATGTCACGTCCACGCTTGAATTTCAGGTACATTTTTTGCAAAGGATTTAGCTTTTGATTCCTGTATATAAGATTTTTACTGGATTAATAATTAAGTCTAATTAGTATTACGTTTCTGGGAGGGGCATACTGAAATGTATTAATTTCAGACATTTAGAAACAAATTATGACTGCTACATAATTTATTTCTTTTGGCAGGTTGTCACAGGTGGACAGTATGATGTTGATGTCACGTTAGAAGCACCAAATAAAGAGATTATTTATCAGCAAGTGAAGACACAGTTTGATTCACACTCGTTTACTCCAGCAATGTCTGGGGTATACAAAGCATGTTTCAGCAACGAGTTTTCCACATTTTCACATAAGCTCGTCTACATGGATTTCCAAGTAGGTGATGAGCTGCCTCTTCCTGGCCTTGGCGAGCACGTTACTGTCATGACTCAAGTAAGTTTATAATTAGTTGTTCAGTCATATAGTAAATCTAAATAAACAATTAGATATCTTCGATGACTATATTTTCTTTTATTCAACTTGATATAACTTGTAAGAATATGTATTGTACCATTTATAGATGGAGTCATCGGCACAAGAGATACATAAACATTTGAACAGTATCTTGGATTATCAAACACATCATCGATTACGTGAAGCTCAGGGCCGAAAACGTGCTGAAGATTTGAATGAACGTGTATTGTGGTGGTCTATCATGGAAACTGCTGCAATTCTTATTATTACCATAGGCCAAGTTTTCGTCCTTAAGAATTTCTTCACTGAAAGGACTTCCTTTCAAAAGTTCTAACATTGCCGTTGATCAGCAAGACCCTGTTACATCGTGAGCCAGTTGCACGACGTTCCTGTCTAATTTTCTCGGTTATCGGCGAGGAAATTTTTAACGCGTTTTCTAGATCGTCTATCGCGTGGATCGAATGCTGTGACAGTCATTTTTTGTCCTCGCGACCGAGCGTAAAATGTCGGCCGGTCATTGATTCCCGAATAGCGTGAGAACAAGTCGTATACGCCACTGGACGCACGTTTTATGTCGCGTGTATATGTGTACTTGGGTATTAATTTATGGAACGATAGACATGTGTACTTTAATGAAGGTGCTGCTATGACCTATGAACTTTGATAGGAGGATAGGAGAAATAGGATTGCCTTACTTCCTCTGCTTCTCATAGATTTTGACGTGAGTATTAAACACATGTCAAAATCAGCAGTTCACTATCGATAACAGCAGTAAATGAACTATGTTTTTTCATATTGTACGTGTGTAATACAATCGATTAAAATATTTGTGTGAACACTCGAACCTTTTGATATACGTCGATCAGTTATTTTTGTCTGGTGCAATACTTTGCATCGCGTACTGCGTACTACGGCGTAATATAAATAAACTCAAGACCACAGGCTTCATATGTTTTCTTATTCGTTTAAATTAAATTGACAAAAATAACAAGTCGATCGATATCTGCAACAATATTGAATGAATTTACGCAATTTTTAGATTTCGGAGGAATTCTGATCATTATATTTTATTAGTGATGGCCTTAGCTTGGTCAGTCGTTTATTTCGTAATGGCATTATAATAGAACAGAAAGAATGTTGTGACGTCTTCAAAAGATATGCTGAGATAATCACGTTCCGATTTGCAGTGTCGGCCGTTTACGAACACTGCTATATTTTTTGTTCTGCATATACAGTACAAGTGAATAAATACTTGTGCTTGTGGATTCGAGCAACTGCCGTTTTTGTAAATTCCTTGCGTCATCGGTGGAGAAACCACGTATCGATGTGTGGCAAGGAAGGAAATTTAAATTTTACTCTGCCATAACGGAAATACGTGTCACAGGAGACAGGCGGTGTGTCAGCATATGTTCTGCTGTACCGTTGCTCTCAGAGTGGCAATAAATGAAATCTGTACAGCAGCTGCTTTAACCTAAGATTTGAAGCTTTATTTAATTTTGTATCCAGAAATTGACATAAAAATTCAAAATTATGGAGGTAATTATAATGTCCAAAGTATATTTTGTGTTTTATATATTTTAATATTCTGATAAGTTTACATATATTAATGGAAATATGTATTACAAATTTTGTGTTATACCATATTGTTTTATCTTACCCACGAATGGATGTCAAAAGAATAATGTTAATGTTATATTTCATATCATGTCAGTAAGTCTAGATTAATTAGAAAACATTACTTGTTATTAGGAGCAGGATATTCCAATTGAAATCAATGCTGGTAAACTGTTGGAATGGTTAATTAATAGAAGACATTGTAATCGAGACTGGCAATTAAACGTTCTAATTATAAGGGAAAAGATTAATAATGCTATTCAGGATATGCCAGTTCATGAAGGCATTGCTAAATTGTTGTCTGGCACATGTATGTACAATGAAACTTAGAAACGAGTAATATGTATTTGAATATGATATCCATTTTACGTTATATGGATTTTCAGATATAAATTATTTCCATTGTAAAAGGATAGTTGAAATTCTGAAAGAAACTGAAGCAGATTCCAAGAATTTATTTGGTCGTTATGGTTCCCAACGAATGAAAGATTGGCAAGAAATTCTGCGTTTGTATGAAAAGGACAATCTTTATCTTGCAGAAGCTGCACAAATGCTTATTAGAAATATTACATACGAAGTACCCAGTTTTAAAAAACAAATTCAAAAATTTGAGCAAATTCAAAATGTAAGTAGTACAATTTAAAACAGTATAAAATTCATGTTAATAAAATTTTTACCCAAGATAAGATTCTTGTTCATCAGTAACTATTTTCAGGAGTTTGATAAAAAGCGAGCTGAATATAAAAAATCAGAGAACACTGCACAATCGGAATTTACAGCTCTGTGCAAACAGCTAGGAATTCCTGGAAAGAAAATTAAAAGAGAATTGGCGGAACGTATCACAGAATTACCAGAAATATACAATAAATTCGCTAAAAAAGCAAAGTCCATAGAAAACGTTATTGAATTTTATAATACCTTTGTTCAGTATACACTAGGAAGACAGCACGATGGTGGTTGTGTACCTATGGTCAAATACGTCTCTGGTAACTTAATTACTAGTTCATTTTTCCATAGGTTATATGTTATCATTCATTTTATCTTTCATATTATTTATTCCAGAAAAAGGTAATGTTACCACTTATGAGTGGATATACGGTGAACCACCATTATCCATTATGGAACCACCTTTAAATATAAACTTCGATGATGAAGACAACAATACAAATAATCAAGACACTAATAATGAGGCATGACCTTCATCATTATAATAATAATTTAGCTTAATTTATTAAACAACAGTTTCTCATATTTGGCATAATTATAGATAGATTTTGGTGAAAGCGTTGCTGGCGGCATTGATTTCGGTGGAATAAATGCTGATGGTGCTATCAATTTTGGAGATGATGTTAATGTAGAGAACGCTGGAGATATAGACTGGGGTAACATAGGTGTGGATGAAGTTATTGAGGGCGAGATAGACTTTAACGTTTCTTTAGAAGAGTCAGGTATCGTCGTTGAGGATGCTGGAAATGATGGAGGCACTGCAACGGGAAATGATGCTTTAACTATATTAGATAATCCAGCAACGAGAAATGATTTTATAGATCAACTATTTGAGGTACGTTATAAATCTATTTTATTCAATGCTCTACACACATTGAATTCATCGTATAGGTAGTAATAAAATAATTTCATTTATCATAGCTTGAAGCATTTTTGAAGCTAAGACTTTACGAATTTCAAGGCGACAGTAGTAAGAGTCTTTTAACCATGAGTCAATTTCAAGAAGCACCGCCTCTGCTTCAACTTGCCACAGTAGATAGTACTCAAAGTATGTTAGATAACGTTCAAGTTCTTTTAACGGAAGTTTTGGACAGCAGAGTCCAGCATCTTCACAATGTCAAACATTCACCAAGGTAATTTCAATAAATTCATTGTATAATAATTCTGAAGCATTATAATAATTCATATTGATAATCATGAACAATTTATTGTGACAGGTACGTGGATGTACTGACTGGTGTATTAAAGCAGAAACTGTCTCTGGTGGAAAAAATGATTTTATCTCAAGAGTTGGTTGATCAAAAAATAAAAGAAGCTAAAGAACAAGCTCTCGCGTTACAACCAATGTTAAAGCTTGTAATACAAAGGACAAAGGAATTGCAAATGGAGGTGGGTTTGATCTTACATAAAATAATATTTATTTTCTATATTCTAATTTTTTACTATTGACATCTATTTACTTTGCAGATTGAACAAGATATATCAAAGAAATACAAGAATAGAGTTGTACGACTAACAGGTGGTGTGCATACCTTATAAGTAACAAGATGACTTAACTGTGGGCTGTTGCATATGTTCGAAATAATACAAATTTTATATATATTTCATAGGTTTTATCATTTTGGTTTTTTCTCCTTATTATTCTTCATTGTTACTTACTAATATGCATTGGACGTGTAGTCGATATCAAAGCCACTTTTCTGCCAGCGATATTTAACTTGTTATCCAAAAGCTAGAAGATCATGAAAAGGTTTTGAACGAGCCTCCATGGTGACGACGTGCAGACAGCCTTTGTTCTAGGACAAGGATATCGACTTAAGCATTCAGCTAATGATCTGTCGCATTCGCACAAACGTTGAGCACATGATCCTGATGATCCCCATTCACCATGCTCAATAGCTGTAATTGACAAATAATTTACAAGGAAGTTTCAATTAGGATTCAAGAATTAAACAGGCCGATAAAGTAACTCATACGTAGAATATTGACATTAAATAATAATATAGATAAAACCCACCACAGATAGGTTTGTAGCCTCGATAGCACTTCCAGTAATAAGGGACAAAGTATTCTAAAAACATTGGGCAATCCGTAGCATCGTAGCACCAGTCGTGCATCTTGCAGCATCTGAAATCAAACCTTTTCTATTTTTGAAAGGAATTAAACTTATCGCAACAAATGTGTAATTATAAATTTTGAACAATATCGTAATAACAAGGTTCTTATCTATTGGTTAGATTTGGCATTCCTAGATATAATTCATAAATTCGGCGCTGCTAATAATATAGACATATTTCATCGATAAAATGTACCTTCTGTAATGTCAGGAGGTGGTTCGGATGGTCTTGGTCTTCATAGAAAACTTTGCCGGTACATAGGTGATTCTTAGATGGACTTACCGGTCGATCCCGTCTATCGTGTATCCGGATCCCAGGAAGCCACAGTAACATCCATAACCCTTGTAATCAAGAGGATCACATCCAGTGGCGCAGACGACCATGTTGTACAAATGTACGACTCCTCGTTTGAATCTTGTCCCACGTAAGTGTCGTCCGGCGTTTAGCGAGCTAAAAAATTTTCTTTGATATCAATATTAACAGGTATTGGACATGGCCTATAAAATTTATTTGTAAACTCTTTATAAGCTGTTTTTTCCATTGCTCCGATATCTTTTGCAGAGTTATTTAACGCGATAAATTCGTAACCGACGCCATATCGATCCTCATTATACTATATATCATTAAAAAGACATATTCGAAACAATGTTTTATATATCACGTTTATAAATATTTATTGCTTTGGAAACTAAATGCAAATTTTTTAAACTGTCAATTATATGTGAATGTCACTACACCAAAAGGTCCATTTGCAAACTCTATATAAAATGATAGGACGATTTTTCTCAAGAAGTATAAATAAATCTTGATCGTAACAGAAATAATGAAGACACTGCTCCAGACTTTAGATCCATTTGTAAGACATTTTATCCTTACGGCATTTGTTTGGTCCAGCTGCTATTAAAGATAGTAGAGTGCTTGGAAAATAAAATTCTTGCTTGACGAGGATTTTTGTAATGATAATCGCTGCTAGAAGATGCACTTCCCCATGGATCCCCACTGTATCCCACATACAAGTCATCTCCCGATAAGGTATTCCTGTTCTCCTGACCCTCCGCTCCATTTGTTGCCAGCACGTAGTCTTGCTCCCGTCGATGAGTACGAGGAACGCCAAGAACCTGACCTCCTGCAATGTTTGTTAAGCTTGCTTCACACGTTTCCCACAACATACTTCAGTATTTTTAAAACTTAGAGCATAGCCCCTATCATATTTTAATTTTTTATTAGATGCATTAATTTTATTGGCAATTTAGGTCTATGATCTATGTAGGTACGTAGACCACTTTAAATATTATATCAACAAGATGATTCTTACTTTTTCTTTCAAACTAAATTAACTAATATATTTATTAGACGGTATTTAATCATAAGTAAGTATATGCTCATAATCTTAATATAAATTATCCCTCGTAAAAGAGCTCTAAGATTGCAGATTACACATCTAACGAAGGGTTACTGGCTAATAAAAACTATACTATATACCCGCACGCGGAGAAGTTCCTAAATAGGAAGTGAGGTTAGGAAGGTCAGGAAAATCGCAAGTTCCTGCATATATATGGTGTATAATATAATTGGCATAAAGCACGCAGGATACGTTTGGCATTGTCTTCTTTGTCGCGTAGTACGATTCATTTTTCCAGTGATCCAGGCTAGTCAACCTCTTTTGTTCATAAAACTGGGCTACCTCGACCTTCGAGGCATTTCAAATGCACCATAATCTACCAAGCCACTGGCCCGAGTAGCGAACAAAGTGCATCGCGTGCAAACTTCAACGATCTTCCGCTTAGTGCAACGATGCAACGATCTTCTTTGCTAGTAGCTTAGTAACCTAACTCATCAGTTTATACCAGAAGAATAGAAGTTTAACTAAATCAGTAGGTATTCATTGTTGCACAGGTATTCTTTTCTCAATTTTATTTATACCGTTCAGTGTTTTCTTTGCATTTTTCTAAAATAGATTATTACTCTAGTAAAGTATAATCTTTATCATTTGGTTTCCTTAGGGAAGTTTTACAAATTTACGTGTATCAAACAAGATTTGACGTTAAAATTTGTAATAATTTTCGTCCCAGTGAAATTCTCGTCAGAGAAAGTAGCGATCATCGCGGGTTAATATTAAAACCAATTGATTCGAAAAGCAAGAAAGAATCTTTCGTCATGCGAAATTCCAGTGGACTGAATCTTAATATTGATTGGATCGTCTCGCGCGTGATTTACTCGCGTTTCATTTCCTGTTAAAGTTGCTTTATTTATCACTTTTCTCTTTTTTTTTATTTCCGATTAAAGAAATAATAGATATTTACCTCTGATCCAATGTTTTTTCCTGTAACAAGAATGTGGGTAGCTATGTTATTTTCATGATGGCGATTAATCAAAATGCGATTTCAATTTACCAAAGTCACCGAAGAGATACTAATAAAAAACCAGTCTTCTTTATCTCGTCCTGAATAGAATTTAAGCACTTTCAGCGGAGATTGGCTTACATTTACGGGCGTGTCGATTTTTCTCGTCATGTATAATTTGAGTCAAACTTTTTAATGGTTTAGGTGAAATTTCCATTTTTGTTAAATGTAGAGACAGTGATATCAGAGTTTTAATACATCAATTATAATTTGTTAGCAACGAATTTATAATATATCTATTACATTTAAGTAGTTGTGTTATTTCTGTTGAATTTAAAAATGGCAAAATTGATGTTTCGTTTATTTAATTCTAATCTAACTCCGATTTATTTATTAAGGTTCGATATCCAAAATTAAATGAGTCTAATATTATAATTTTTTCATGAAAATGGCTATGCAAAATAATTAGACACACTAATTATTCGAAGCAGTGTTTAGTCTTTATCATAGAACTTTGATTATGGACATTAATCTATAGATTTCTTATAAACTTAAAATATCCACTGCCAGCCTGTTATTAACGAAGATAAACGTTGTCAATATTATCAGCATGTAATAAAACAACTCTAGCGTACAAACTGGACGTCTAACACTTGATCTAGACATCTATTCTATACAAGTTCTAAAAATGTAACCTGGAGGGTGAAAAAGGTGCTTGAAGAGATTCGCCAAGGAGTTCATAGGATTTGGATCTTTGAAGTAGTTGGGGTCCTCATTTGCTTAACAAGGGTCAATGGTGAACATTGTCGAGATCATGTAAGGTGTAGTGGAATATGCCTAAGAATAAGTTCGAACTGTACAGTTAGCTACAGTGTATTATGGTCTGTATTGCTTTATGTGAGAATCTTTGTAAAAATATGGAAAATTTTTTAGTGTTTTTTAAAATAATTTTTCTGATTTTAAGATTGATATTCTCTTCGAGATGTCATAGCCAGAATGGAACCAAGTTGGGTCAATTTTTTAAAGGAATCCTTACATGAAGTATATATTCGAATAGGCGTGTATTTTGCGGTCGCAAATGACGGTCGTGGCGTTCTAATTAATTGCGTGCTAACGAAGTCATGCGTCTTTGCGAATCGTCGAGATTATAAGGTTCTAAGAGAAGAAAGAAAGCTGTATGAGGATTATGGTCTTATTAAATTAGCTTTTTTTTGTGTAACAAAGGATTGCTTAGAATTTATAATGGTACAAGGTTAACTAAACAAGAATAAACTTTTTATTGGTTATTATGCAGATGAGCAATATCGTTAATATAAAAATATTTTCCAATAACTTAAGTTGAATTCGTGAGTTTTGCGAATACCTTTATATACTCATTCTTTAAAATACTTATCCTCATTACTATGATGGCTAGGAGAAATATATATATATATATAT
>JARPRG010000041.1:339722-350143 GCA_031001745.1 Hartigia nigra
ATATATATATATATATATTTTAATATTATAACTACAGCGTTTTAATGAATAGCTGTTGGTGACAGATATTCTATGCTTATCATAATTAATTGAAAGATACTTGTCAGGATAATAATAATGATAGATGAAACTGCAACAACCCGATGAACGTCAACCAATAGAATATTGATCTTTGAAATTCTGTTTCCGTTGGCTAATTGATATTTTTGTAACTGAAAAAAGTTCACTATCTACTTAATTACTTAAACTGATTACGGCCGATGTTTTCGTAAACTTGTTCATCTTCTGTTTATTCCAATTTAGTCTGAACCTTAAATCAAATTGATAGATAAAGCTGATTCGTATGAAAGCCTTTCACTCTGATCTTTGAGACCCTTTTATATACATATATCGAAATACATCAGTACAAATGCCTAAAGGTGTTGGTGTTGGCTGATTGGCCAGTTAAGATGTATCTCTCGCGTGAATACATGACTGAAGAAGAGAAGGATGGAAAGCGAAGTAAAGAAGAAAAGGAGGAAGGAAGGAAGGAACTTACCAAGAGATCTCCTCTCGACCCAAACAATTCGTTAGCAGCTCTAGAACATGAATAGGATGTAGCTGTGTATATGTATATATGTCGGTCACCTATCTAAAGGCCATGTGCCTGGAACGTAGCGGGAACCTCGCTAGTTAACTTCTCCACTCCTGTGCGAACTTCGTTAATTAAACGCATCGTTACCGTGTTCGGATTTGGTCCTTTCACAACGATCATAACGTATCCTGGCAAACGGGTGCTTGCATAATTTTCGAAAAGCAGGAACACAGATATCCGATGCAATAAGATTATATGGGATGCTTTGATAAACTAGTATTTTAAAGGACTATAGATTGTTTGTGAAATACGTACCAGCACATCCTGATGTGAGAAGCATCGTAAGAAATGCCAAAGCATATGTTGTACGTGGATTCCAAGATTGTTGAAGCAATTGACAGCTGTTCCGACTGCTGGATTTATTGATCCAAAATGAATTACACATTTGATTTTCCTTTTTATGAGGCAGTAAATCCTGATGATTTTATTTCTTCTGTTACCGGGTATTTTCCGATAATGATTTCTTAGTTATCGTTGGGTTCACCACTAAACTGCTAAAGTTTTTTTGAATTTTTCCGCCGGTCATCGCAATGCTAGTTAAAAGTATCCCGCCATTAATTCCATTCACTGTTCACTTGGCTATTTTTCGAATGAGTTTTCTTTGTTTTTGTATTTAATTTACGCGGGAATAAAACGTCTCCTGGACCACGTGCTCTTTATGGAAATACCTCTCATCAAGACTGTTTCCGATGGTTGGCGAAGAGTAAATGGCATGGCTCATGCCTCCTCTTAGAAAACGACACTTCTCTTTCTCCTTCTTCTGTACTTATAGGTCTTTTAACGTTCTCCTACCCTAACAGACAATTAAAAGTTTTCGCTGGATTTTCGAGATCACCGGAAACCCCTATTCGCAAGAAAGTGTCAAGGAACTTTCAAACTGTTGGATATTTCTTCGATAACAGAAGTAAAGGTGCTTGCTATATTCGACGTACGTAACTTCCGTTTAAAATTCGAAAGAAACTTGATACGGATTTACTTCAATTTCATGAATACATTAGTGTGATATGAAAATAGTAAAGTAACTTGAAATATTCGAATATACTCGGGAACCTTAAAAGCGACGTTAAAAATGTAATATTTTGAAGTGACGTTAAATTTGAGGAAAAAGAAAATTTCGCAATATCTATAAACTCACGAAATCTATAGTAATTTGTCTGCTATTGCTATTTTCCCACAAAGTTGAAATTTACTAGAAAGAATTTAAATTTATATCAGACTCTTTTTGCATAATAAACTCATTGTTTCCTCTTGCAGGCAAGAAGGCTCATTATGATTCTTCTTTTTGTTTATAAATTTGTATCACGCTACTGCGTAACAGGAATGATTATATAATATTTATCAAGAAACCAAACGCAAGTTAACACGCTGCAGACAAGATACCATCCGTAACGCGCTCGCAGAAAAGTAACACTGCATCTAGCGGTACTTTGCTTATGGTAGTGGTCATCGCGGTTCAGTTCTCCGTGCTATAAGCATCGAGTGGTTTAAAGAAAAAGAACAAAACCGTAGCAATGGGAACTCGAGTAATTAGTCTAATAGTAAGTACAAACATAAAGACTCAGTTAAAAGTCCTGAAAGTTATGACAGCATAACAAGATGGTCACAAGTTCACTCTGTTAAAGATCGTGAAAGCTACACGAAGTTAACCTCTTTAAAATCGTCTAACTTTTTTTTATATTAAGACCATTTTTTTTATTGCCTTTTTTATCTTAAGTACGATGAATTATTTTTGAATGACCTATGTATCACGGTATATAGAAAAAGTCGAATTTTTATTGAAAATTATACAATTTATTTGTATAATGGCCAATTCAAGATGTTTTCTTTAAATGGTGAATTTTCTGATAAAAGTGCCTTGAGTTAAAAAGAGGAGACTGGTAAAACGGTAATATCGCTCCACGCGCTATTTCGTCAAGGGAGTGCATGTCCTCTGGAAACCGAAGGCAGCGCCACACGTTGCGCAATAATGCAGTACCATTAGTCGGATAGTTGCGAAAACGCAGCGCTCTTTGGAGTTGTGAAACTTCGGCGTAACTTCGTCAGAGACAATTGTCGTCTCCTGTTCGTCCCGTAAATGCTATTCTGGTAATCTGTACGTCGATACCTTGATGGACAATACGTGTAGTACACGGAAAAAGGTTTTGTCTGATTTTGTAATTGCATTATTTATTATTATTATATTATATCAAATGCCGAAAGAAGCTAGAAAATTACTTTTAATTATAGTATAGTCAGTTCACAAGTAAAACGGCTTAAAGTGACAGATGAAAAAAAAAAATGTAAAATCTGTTGCTACAATTTTTTATTGTCAATACTTTTTTTTTTGTCAAGAATTATGTCTGACGTATCAATGGAAAACCATTGAAAACCTTTGACAGAAAAGCATTTCCAACTGCGAAACTTTCCAGCGGGAGTCCTTAGAACGAAACACGTGTTCCCATCTGTCACTTTAAACTATATATTCGTAGACCGACTATAATTGTGTCATTTGTACACACTATATAGGTTTAGGTTGAAATTTTTAAGATGAATTGACAGATAATATGTATTACCAAGCATTTATCTGTGTCTGCAGCTGAATCTTGTCATGCTGAGCAACATTTAAGCTAAGACATAGAATCTTTGTATAATCCAGACTCGAGTGGATCGTTATGCAACCAAGCGCATCGTTCCATTATGATATCAGCAATCAGGTACAGGTTATCCTAGCATTTCAGATTTTCTGGCGAATATGCATGCACGCGAGGCAACGTGAGAATCTGCTTACTTATATATTGCGATGCTAATAAAATTGATGCAATTTAAATCCGGTTATGCTTAAATATGTAAATGCAAAGATGCGTTTACTTACAGCAACGTTTTTAATCGTAACGGTACTCATACTTTTATTCCCAAATTAATTAATTCGTTCAAGACAAAAGATTTACGCAGCACGAAGGCTTTATTCTTTGTTATTGTATGAATAATACATTATAGATACTTTTAATAAGCATGTGATATACGCATGGTAATGCATTTTGGGAATATTGTGGAAGATTATATGTCTGACGCAATATTGCCAACTGTGATTGAATGTCATAACAATTGTGTATTGTGTATCTCCTCCTCCTTTTTGTCTTGACACTGCTGATGTTGATTAAACACTGTATGAATATTGAATGAACGTAGGGGAGAGTAATGTGTTGCGATGGGAGGAAGCGAATATAAATAATAAAATATAATTTAAATTGTATGCACAGACGGTGGGATGACGTGGGAATGTTATTGCAATATTATGGAATATTGAGAGTAAAGTTGCGTCGTGCAATAAATATTCGCTACGAATGAGATTTGTACTGAGGATATGAAATAAGTTTAAAGAATGATTAATTGAGGCGTCATCGGTCATAAGAATCTAATGAATATTTATACTTTTTTATTCATAATGCCATTCTGCAAGGTAGTTTAGATTTCAAAAAAGACAACATTATATTCCGTATCACTTACTCCATTTTTATCAATATTCTATAAACCTTTTATTACGCAACGTCAGTGGATACCTTGACTTTGATTATAGGGGTAATTAGAGGGGTATATATATAAAAATGAAAAATTGTCATACTGAAAAGCCAGTATATCGAGTCATAACAGAATCTTTATTTGCACATTGGCGAATGATAATTTGCTTGCAAGGGATAATAATGTACATATAAAATACATTAGGGACTCTTTATCTTTTGCTTGATCGGTATACAGGAATTACAAAACGCGTCGCGGGGGCGTAATTTATTATTGTCACATTACATGGTAATACAGATGTAAATTGGGACATAGCGATGTCTGTTATACTTTTACCGGTAGAGGAATCTTTTCTGCTTCTCTCGGTCAAGGTTGGCGGAAGGAAGTCTCGTACAATACAGTCACGTGTTGTGAATTTCTCACAGCAATTTTTTCCTGGCGTGGAGCAACAACGACGATTTGCTTTATCATTCTGTGGTGAAACGATGTCAATAGGTTCCGAAAGATTTTCAAAGGAATTGTTAATAAACTTTATACCGATTGACATTTTGATGGTTGTGTATTCAATAGTCACGAACCGAATTATTGAATATATTAAATGCATAAAAAGATGCTTGAAAAAATAATGTATTTTTACACAGCTATAAGTATAGTTTTTAATGTAATATAATTGCCGAAGTAATTATGCATTGTTCGTAATTATTTGCAAATTACAAAAAAATGTATTAGATTACATCGTGATTTGTTTTTTTTTTGTAAATAGTTTTTAATTTGACTAGTATTAAAGATTGACTAAGGGAAACGATATATTTTATGCTTCGGTTGTTCAAGAGGAGATAATACTGCAATATCATTATTTAAAGGGGTTTACCTACCTAGCAGGTTGAAAAAAAAAACAATTTCTGAGAATTTTGTTTGAAATTGTTTTGTTTATTCTTATTAATTGTTAATTTTAAGTTAATTGTTTATTTAATTAAATTTTTGTTCAGTGAAAAGGGCAGGTGTGTAGGTATTATAAACAATTTTTATGAAAAGATATTGAGAAATGGCGGAGATATGGCCATCAATTCCAGGCGCGTCCCAAAAACAGCGGTACCAGGTATATCTTCAATAGGAGTTAATTAAAATTTTTTAAAAACGAAAGAAAATCGAAAAATATATTAGTAAAATTAGTCTCTGTTATAGTTGTTTTCGAAAATTTTGCTTTTTTAACAAAATTACGGTCGTTTGAATTTATAATATTGATTTAAAAAAAAAATTGATTTTTTTTATCTTTCTACGTAAATAACTCCTCTTAATCGATTTTGAGATCTTCGATCCGAAGCAAAATAGTGTTCCTTACGAACCAAAACGGTTCCACTTTCTGCCTACGATAACAAGTTTCATTTGCAAATCTTGGACCGTCCTCTTTGTTTCGGTTATACGAGACCGGTTACATTAACTTTCACCATCATTTCATTCTTACTTATCATTATTAGAATTAAATTGCAATTTATTCCACCGTCACACTTCATACCTTCTACTGTATAAAGAATTTCGATCGTTACAAAATTCACTGGTATATCTACATAATGGCCAAAAAATTACTGGCAATAATGACTAAATACAAAAAATCACACCTGCAAATAAAATCCACCAAAGGACAAATTCGTTTTGTCTTCCATTTTACAATTTTCATTAGTTTTATATATCAGGCTAATTCTTACGTTTTCAAAATTGAATTTCGATCCGCAGAATATAATTGTGTGGTTAATTTATAACAGATATAAAATAAAAGAATTTATCTTTTAGGCATTTTAAAGCTAACTAGGATTCACGTACTGTCCTGGGTGTAAAATATTACATGTAGGATTATTTATTTTTAGGATTTTAATTACACGCTGAACTCGTGTCTCCTCAAGTTTTATATCGCAGAAAATTAAATTACTCAGTGTTTTACTTTCCTCACATGAGTACGTAAAGACGAGATAAAGCCAACGTGCGATCCAATATACCGTGGGAGAACACCGCGTGACTTGAAACTCGCCTGGCATGTGTTATCCAGAACAGATCGCAAACATTTGCTTGCTTCCGTATTTCCAAGAATATTATTAACGTACTATATATACCGTGTTCTGAAACTGTATAAATACGAATCATGAAATTGATATCTTTATTGTCGGAGGAACTATAAGTTACAAATTATCAGATTATAATGTTAATCAATTATTTTTCAGACGAATCAAAGGGAATTCAGTAAATTGTATGAATATGTACAGTAATCGGTTATACGAGGTTAACCTGTAAACTTTATCCATTTTTCAAAACTCATCTGAAAAACCTATATCTGGGCTGTCTCACACTTCTGGGTAAAATTGTAATACTCACCTGAAAAACCTATATTTGGGCTCTCTCTCATCCCTAAGTAGGTTTTCAGGGTTAAGCATCAAATTCAATACAGTATTATCTTAATTATATATTAATATTATGACTGCCTGAATATTAAGGTTGTTTTTTCTGCAAGTGGAAATTGAAAGATAATCATTTTCCCAATGATATTTTTCTTTAAAAGTTGCCTACGTATTCAGCCAATCATCGTATCCGTTGGGAAATTTCTTGGAAAAGCGTTCGCTCTCCAGCATTAAGAGGATCATTTCTTGGCGTTGGATTGTAGATACGATGGTGGCAATGTAGTTGACGTAGGTTTTACTAATCTGGAGCCTTCAGTGGAAGTCATAGGAATTTATAAATTAAAGTTTGTTTATAAATAAAATACCATAACACAGTGGTGCCGATCGCTATGTAGGATCCTTAATGCCCTAATTCTTTTTACGCAAATATTTCGAAATTCAACGACAGTAGACTCAAAATGGAGAAAATAATTTAGCTTTGTGCAAATATAAATAGAGCATCATGTTTCCCAAGTTTCCTAAGCTTCGTGTCTTTGAGTGACAACCGTCATGGGTAAACAATCTTAAAGCTATAATTACGGCAGTTCTGCGTGAGACACTCATAACGATTTACCGAATAAGTTGTCTAAAAAAAAAAATCATGACGTACCGATAATCGTTATATAATCATTAGTCCTTTAAATGTCTTTTATCTTTAAACGTTACGGACAATCTTCTGTAATTTGATAATATTATTTTCTTGGACGGTGACAAATAAATTCCTGGTTATGCAATTTATTCCATAATCATTTTTCACGTAAAAATTATTAAAGCCAGACCGCAGATGCACCTATGTCATTGATCGAGCACACGAAAGTCGTTATACATATATTCTTATGATAGATTATGCATATCTATTCGTTACAATCGCGAGGTCGTACTTAGTTAATATAAACTGATGATTTAGAAGAGTATAAGATTTCAGGAGTAATGTAATACCAAATCGAGAATTGACTGAGGATCATATGGTTTCGCTATATAAGTCCTTCAGGTACTATAGTCAGATTGTCTCGAACTGTAGAGAATATGGAGTCTTAACATCCTTTAAATAAGATGATCAGTCGGTCATAGTCCCTCAAACAGATCTGTCGGGGGTAGCGACATGATCTAAGCTTATTTTAAGTCGTGCTCCAGCTTATCATGACGTCATCGCATCTTTAACATGATGGTACGAACAAGAACTAAGTTCCAGGAATAACGGCGTGAGTCAGGTTAAGTCGCAAACAGACTTAAATTTTCTATTTTCCATGGGGTGACTCATTCGACCATTTTCGATATGCAGATATGCAATCTATAATAATGCGATTATTGTAAGAAATAATATTCGTCAACATTCTTCAATGGAAGGAAACATAATGCGTGCAATAATCAATTGATGGAAGTATTGTTGGGTCTCTCGTAACTGTTTGGTCTCGCCGTGGGACGTTTTCTTTGTTATAGAGTAAAATTGCTAATAACGCGTCGTTCGCGTGGTATAAAAGGATTCTATGGTTAACACAAGGTAACTTTATGAAATTGTAAACAAGGTACCGACCCCATAGAGATGATGACATTTTCCGGATTAGTAAAATATTGTATAATCTACAGTTTATTTTCTGCCAAACGTTCCCTTGCGAGTCATCAGTTATCAATGATTTAGTTCTATTTATGATAAGTTGCTCTTCGATTTTATTTAATGCGATTATAGGTTATAGATACGTAGTTTTATGTTGTGGCAAAGACTTCATTTCAGGATACGTTTCTAGGGAAAGGATTTACATGGGATAAAAGAGATCTTTGTTGATTGTGAAATGAATATGCAATAAATTTCTTTTTAGATCAGGGTATGGTATACCATTGATGAAAGTAGTACAATCTCTTTGGTATATAATATTGTATGTAATGTGGTAAAAGCGACGGTTCACAAATTGCGAGGAAACTTTGTATATATTATAATAGATATAAATATATATAGTATAATATAAAGATTTTTTTTGTATTTTATTCTTAATCTAGCTTTCAGTCGTTTTTCGTGCCACCACTCTGTTAAAATTTTTTTTAAGAATTATAATTTTTTTCATCGTTCTGTATTTCAGAAAATTATAATTATTAATATGAAGTATATAAAGCGGCCATCTCATTATGTTACCCATAGTATAGTCATTTTGCGCTAATTTTATGCTTGCAGTTTCATATTTTTCTAAAAAAAATCTTCGACCATCTAGCATTGGAGATCTAAGCTATCTTAACCTAACCTAACGTAGTCATTACCAAGGCCATCACCATCAAAGATGCCAATTCGAATAAAATTGAATTCATAAAACGGTTTTTTTCTTTATTACTTTTATATTTTATTTTTTACAATGAAATTTCTTGTCAATCCACGAAAATGAGATTTTACTGTTTCTATCGATGTCGATCATGCCGAAGAAACTTTTTCTTCAAAATTGTCTACAATACCGCCATTCTATCATAGCCACTGCTTTTGTCCACTGTGCTAAAGTTTCTTACAAATACATTCGATGCTACCAAGTAGCTACGTACTGATAAATACATTCAACTTTCCACGTTATCACAGTTACAAGAATATCGAAACTTGACTCAATGATATCTGCTAAGCTGAGTGTACTCTCGAAGATTTTCCTAGAGAAATGGGAAACAGATGATTTTTTGTTTGTAAATCATATAAATTTCACTTATAAGTCATATGTCATCAGTCATACAATAGAAGGACAAATAGATTTTTATACTAATTATATACAGTCAAAGAAAACCATTCATTCAATACTCATCCCAATCCAATGTGAATTTGCATCCTTTACTTGTTATTTTTCAATCGGTTAATTTCAAGTTTTGCATTAACCTTACTGTCTACTGGCCATTCAGTTACGATTATATTCAAGGAAATAAGTCCGGCTGACTCGGCGTAGCGTGTATATCGGAAATTGCTAGAACGAGAGCAATTTCAGAGTAGCATTGCTACTTTTAATTTTTTGCATCAATTTTTAAACTGCATTTTCTTCAAATTGAAATCATACGAGTCTTTGTAACCTGGTCTCGTATGACGCATGAGCGATTTTCTATTTGCTATGGAAATTACAATATATTGTGAATATTTTCTAAGTTTGTTATTTCTACTACCGTTTCCTCGCGTGAAATCTTTTATATGACTTATTGTAGTGATATGCTGTGTCATGTATGAACTTGCAGAACAGTGATGCAGTATCGCTTGAGAAAGATGTGCTGAATGTGAAAATATTATTGTTAGAATAAACAATTTTGGCATATTTCCTTTAAATAAAAATAGAGGTACGTATTATATACATAGAATATATTGTGGGGTATAATACATATTTTTATATAGAACTATATGCTATTATTAAGGAAGTTACGGAAAACTCTTTATTTAATTGATTTTGTAAATACAATTTCTGGTTTGAAATATTGTTAGAGTATTGTGTGAGGTATATTTTAATCAAAGGTGAATTATTTTTGGTTAGAAAGTATTTTTTTTATGTTGTGATCTTTGCCTCATTAATAACGCAGCTTTAGGTTGAATAGTGTCAGAATGTCATCAGAACAATGCTTCGTTATTATTATGGAACAAAATGAATTTCTTTTTCTCTAAACTTTTAATAAAGCTGTAAGCTCTCTACTGGCTTGCACTGACGTACGTGCATATACAGGGTGCATATACGGATAGATTGTGTTTCTTATCACATCAATGCGTAACTGCTTCAGATTACGGTAGGCTGTATAAAAGTTGCCTTACGTATGTGTACACGAAACACATGCAGTTTCTGCATTGAATCAATTGCAGTGTCTTAATCGATTTATATGTATTTTTTATCCGCGTAGCAATCATTTTGAAAGATTTTTTG
>JARPRG010000041.1:356615-368178 GCA_031001745.1 Hartigia nigra
TGTTACGTTAAATCGTTTTGTAATGACTAAATAATTTTGTCGTTCAAATAATTCGTTACTTGTGTGACAATATATTAGGTAATTTTTCATATAATTTAACTTCGTAATAAATGTGGTGCAATATCGACGATAGTAATTCGTAATAATTTATCTGCTTTACCAAATTTTTTTTAGAAATATTACTGTCATACGTAAATCCTAATAACTACATAGTCCATTCGATTTGGAATGTATATTCGAATACGATTGAATCACTTTTTATTTTCAACACGAAGCTTTAAATTGCCTCGAATAAAAGCTTGAATTGCGTGAAATCATTGCATCGATGCACTGGAACATCTTAAAGATCCTTTCAAGGTACTTATGCTTTGAAAAAGGACTTAACCTCAAAAGCTCAAAATCGTATTTAAAGACAAAGATCGAGCAGGTGAAAAGCTTTTGCGAACTTGGCGTTGCAAAAGGGCAAGCACTTCGTAAAAAATAATTGGAGGAACTTTAAACTGTTTGCTTCATTACTAATCGATCAAAGTCTCGTTAACTGGTCAGCGTAGACGTTATAGGTGAAGGAACAATATGGGGTCAGGAGTAACGAACGCTTTAAGGAACTTTAGAGACTCGATTATCAGCTTTGACTACCGCATTCTACTTGTGGTTAACTAGGCTCATAAAATGCTTCCTAATTAATGCTGACTAATTAAGTTAAACGAATATTCGCGCCAAGTATAAACTCTTGTGCATAACTTGATTCTATGTTTTTGCAATTATTTGGACTATTTTTAAAATAAACGTTTCGAGTGATACAAAAAAGAAATACATTTTTAAAATGTTTTTTAAATTTTTGTTTTTGATATTACCCAATAAAATAATTAAAATCTTGGAGAAACTTATTTGTTTGAATGAATCTTGAGAAAATATATAAAGCTTCGCATTGAAATAAGATTATAAAGTTTTATGGAGCTTATCTTCGGTTTTGAAAATAACGCGTTTGAATATTAAAAATACATTTTTCTATATCCATGTGTTCTTGTGGAACTTATTAAGTTTGCTGTATATCATTTACCTGGAATGATCAATTATAATAATACTAATATACATAGGTATATGTGAAAATAGCTTGTTTTTTTTGTGGTGTTGCGATTGAAACGATCTTATTTTTTTTTTTATTATTATGACTGTGCGATTACTCGGTAGAAGTACTTCTGGCTATTGTCAGGATTATAAACGGCTATTTATTTCAACTTTCTACGTGGAATAACCTATTTGTGAGGTGATTCGATTCTGGACTACTGTGCCAATTTGCCCTCCTATCAACGTGGTCACAAAAGAATGGAAAAACAGACTGAGTGGGCTTGGAACCTTTTATTGACTATAAATTCTTCGATATTTTACAAGGATGAAACTACGGTCTTTCCTTTGTCTTTTTCATTTAAATATATTCCTCTATCATAAGTTTGGATTTCTTTATATTTATTATGTAAGGCAAATTTTTTTTTTGTATTTACATTATCACAATTAATTCATCATTATTCAATAATCAAGATGTACTATCTGAAATGTTTGCGAGAAAATGACTCGTTGAATTTGCCTATTTTGTTATTTCACGAAATAAAATAAAACATTTTCTGGATCTAGAGAAAGTTTTTATGTCGTATTGTATTTCAAAAAAATTTGAGATTAATTAGAGAAATATACAATAACGGATACGGGATACGTTATTGGTCGAAACAATAAAACAAATTTATGCTACTTCATAAAAAGTACAGTTGAATAAATTGTCGTAACTTTTTCAAATACCTTTTTGTAACAGCATTTGTGTTACGGGAGACTGAACAGAAAAAGTTTAATTCGTGAAATTCAGGGAACGCTAAAACACCTTTTTACATCATTGAATATGTTATTTATCAAACTTCATGGTTCACAACTCATAATCAATTTTTTTAAACTGTTGAATATGTCGGTGAACAATGTTTTGACTGTTATCACTTTCATCGCGTTATCCCTTATTTGGCATATCGCGAGATTTTCCAAATGCCATGAAGTGGAAATTTTAGGGTAGCCACAAAGATAAAGGGTTGTAATTAGTACAAATTAACAACTATTTAAGAATTGCGCGTTGTTCATATTGAGCTGAATCCTGAAACATGAAAGGACAGAAAATTGGTAATTTTAATAATTTGAATTGAATGAGACAAAATGTTGTACGTAAAATTATATAATCCCCAAGTCCTCCCTCTTCTTTTTGGTACGAATAATTTTTTCCCTCGAAAGAAGAAATTTTCCTTTTTTTTGTTGCAAATCGATTTTTCGTTACAATTTGAAATAACTGTCTTTTTGGTCTTTGTCTGGATTGCAATTTAGAGGCAAAAAATGTTAACCTCCACATCACATATTTGAGATATCTTTTCTCCAGTCTTGCGTGAAATAAAATTAACCAAAAAAAAAAACAATATGCGTAATACGTAAATATTGATAGACAAAAAATACTACTTATATTATATGCAGATATATTAGATCAACTTAATTGAAGTGTCACCGCGGGTAACATAGGCATTTTTTCCATTGCGTAATAAGCGCGCTGTAATCGATACGTCTTAAGTTAATTTACTTAAAATATCATGACTAACTCTGAATATAGTTTCAAAGAAGTAACATATCTCTATTGGATTTGCCGATTGGAAGAAGACACACATATGTCTTACAAAAAAAACACTATTACATATCAGGTTAATGCATAAATTCGTGCGGATTTTGCGGCGATTATTGGTCCAAAATATGCACTAATTTATGAACTGAAACAAATTATATAAAAACCTATTATAATATCTCAAATATATATCCAATTTACAAATTTCATCAAGCGTCAAAATAATACTTCTAAAGTTATTTAAGGACACGCGTTCAGCAAATAATCATAGTGTCCGAGTGTCCGAATGAATCAGTAAGACAGTAAAAGAAAAAAAAGAGATCATTTTTATAAAATATATGGAATTGTATGATGCGCATCTCCCGAAGTTATGTTTGTCGCGGTCTGTTTTCTAAGGTTGTACTTAGTGTTGCCTCAAGGTAGCACTGGTACGTGACAATACTAGATAGTAAGGCTCGTTATGTCATATCGTGCTGCGCTTTGGAAAGGAGCAAGAATCCCAACGATTCTAGACGCCGTCTGCGGAAGCGCACAGCAGGAGAGCTCCCGACACTTCAAGAGTGATCCGACCCTCAAAAACAGAAACGTAATAATATATACAAGGACGATCGTAATACTGGTCCTGAAATTACGTGAGCCGAAAGCAAAATCTATCGTTCGGTAACTGGAATGAGTTTGAATCAGTTTGAATCCTGTTAAGCCGTGGTATCGCCCCCATGGATTATCCCACGTCGTTTCCCATCGTTTTATGCTGGCCCAAAACCTTACTTCTTTAACAGACTTTTCTGGTATGTTGTGAGTCTGGTCTATCTTGAGTCTAGCAAGAAATCAGAAAGAGGATGTTATGGGGGTCTGTTCATCCTGGCGCGTCTTTTGGGGTGGAAATGGCATACTTGACATTACTCTAGAATCATAAATGGTTAGAATCATCATGATTTGGCCATAGTGACTTTTTTAATACCGTATACGATTTTCTATGATATTTTATATGAAGATTTAACAAGATAACTTGAAAATTTGATGAAAAATTTTTGTAGCTTGTGCTTGTTACCACGGTGACCATAAGTTTGATATAATCATTTTACGTCATTATTATGGTGATTTGTTATTGTATGGCATTAGTGACTGTTGCTTAATGAGTGATGATCTATATATTGATTGCGCAATGATCACGCGTACATGTAACAGATGCACTTACGTCAAATCCGTTGTACACAACTGTTATCAATTCTGCGATTGTATTTTTGCATGAGATAAACCGTATTGTTTTTCGACAATTAATTTAATCATAAACACTAAAAGGAGATTGCGTAACTTCTTCTTTATCACAGTTGTATCTCGAGGTTCGTAAATGTTGAGGAGGTTCCGTAATAAAATGATAGAACATGGTTTATATAATTAACATCTTCATTCACAGTCTATGTTTTGCTAACGGAGAAACATATATCCCACTGTGTGAAAGGTCAAAGTTTATTGAAGCAATGTTGGGGTTTAAGAGTTCTTAAATTTATTACACCAACAGTTAAATCTTCGTATGACTAATAATAATGCCTTAAAGCAATTCTTAGGAGAAATCCGAATTTTTCAGTATAGGCAACTTTTTAAGTTTATTGATACAGTTTCAATCCAGCAATTCTTTTATGCATTTATTCAATAATCCATCATGTCTTTCCTGATAGATTCCATATGATATATCTGCAGATACGTAACATACCTGTATTTGTTTATGGGAAAATTATGAGATTCACGAGAGCACTCCTACTCCAAAGCTTACTAGCATTTCATTCCGTACACTGCTAAACCGTTATTACAAATTTCGATCGAACGCTGATTGACGTGGGGACATTTCATACTTGATCCCTCTCGGTATTACATGTCAATGGGATGCGTTATGATTCGAAATTGAATATTTTAAAAACATTATTCTAGTTACCTGTATATTCAACATACTCAATGTAATTTTCATGTAAATTTTAATGCTTTTTTCAATTAAGTGAATATAAAATAATACTTATTTTATAAAACACAAAGTAAAAAAAATGTATCCGGATTTTATCTATTAGAACAATAATTTTGATCGATTTTATCCAGATCCTCTTTGATTGAGGGATCGACATTTTTCTTTTTTTTTTGTTTGTACAATCTTCATTTCTTGTAACCGCCGCATTGTGAGTCGCATCTACTATTGCCTTGGGGATATACACTTTACGTGTGTCATTTGTTCTATTGTCTAGAAATTGTAGGAAAAACTATTTTATACTCTCCCTCGAGTCGGAAGTATTTCTTCAATTGTGCAAACCATTATTGATTTACAGTTTCTCGTACGTGCGTGTCTCGATTTTAAAAAGGAGAAAGTAAATTGTATTTTGGTTGTCGAGCGAGGAGTACGTTGGTTTTCGTAACTTTTAATGAAATTGATACAATTTTGAATGAAAGGCGAACGGGAATTTCATATCGTGTTGTTTTTCTCTGACGACACTTCGAATCTTCGTTACAGTGCAGATGTCTTCACGGATTACGGTACGATAGAAACTTAAAGCGAAGGCGTGATAAGATTTGCATAAAGAACAACGAGAATCAATCACTTTGAAATTATATATAACTTAAATCTATCTTTACTGTGTACCTAAATCATGGCCTTATGTAAAGTCTTGTCTGGCACTTTATCGTCCCATAGTCAAAATTAGCTGTAAGTGCTTACAATCTGCTCGAGCGTGTGATAGATCGTGGTTGCTTTGCGATAACCCATCATCTCACGGTTGATCAACGATAGATCGATATATTAACAGTTGATAGGTTATCTCGATTTATGGTATCGATACGAGGATATATGGAACGAGTATTCATCAAAAAATAAATCCTCTGAAAGAGCGGTAATTTCAAAATTTTGAAATTATGCTAAAATTTGTCGTGACAGAGGAAAGTACAATGTGGTTTAAAACAAAAATTCTTTGATTTCACACAAGTTTTGTCGCGTTCTGTGTTCAGTAAAAAAAAAACATCCATTTCGTAATTTCCTCGTAAATCCACTTTAACGCTTCGATTCTTCAGGTCTCAGTTAAGCCCCTGCACTTTAAACGTGTAGCGAATAGCCAAGTTCGCGTGTTACCAGCAGCTCAACCGGCTTCAATGCACTTAAGTTGTCGCTAAGGGGACGAAAGGACTTTATGTTTCATTGAGTCTACTTTGAAATTATCTGCTGTCTTTGCAAAGACAGCTGTGATATTACGGTTCTACAAGTTATCAACCAACTTTCAAATCCCCATAAGATGGGTCGAGATAACAACTACAATATAAAGTATAGCAGTGATAACATTACGCTATAAAATAAAAAAAAGTTATATTGAGATAATTAGAAGAATTCTAAAATCTAACTTACATTTATTATAGTTCGAAAAAATTAATAATATTCGCAAGATTATTCAATTAAATTTTCCGATACGATTGATCTTCGGTATTATTGAGGCTAATTAAAATTGAGAAGGATAAGCATTAACGAGGATTCTGTAATGATCATTCATTATGATCGATGATAATTAGTTACGAGATAGACAGTTAAAATCGTGTTCGCAATTCTGTCGTCATTCTACAGACGACGACTCTCACGTAGCCGGAAATGAAATCATGCAAAATGACATGGAATTCGGAAAAAGTTCGCATTTGTACAGACTAGACGAAGGGAAGGAACAAGAGTTGATGATTTGGCTGATATGAACTTGCTCAAGTCCTACGCGTGTCGCATCGTCCTGTACACTATGGCAAACTTGCCCAGGCCGTTTCAAATAGAATTATGCAAATGGCAGCCCACCAAATGTCAGAGTCAGACCAAGCCAAGTGAAGTTATCGCGCTTTGTTGTTGCGATGCCAGGATTTCTTTGGCCCGTGAACTTTCATCAGGGTCTCAAAAAGAGATTCGCGAAGAAACTACCGGCAAGAGACCCTTCAGCAGGATAAAAAAGATGATAACCATTTCCTAGTGTTTGTCACGTGTTTCTTTCGGTAAACTCTTGTCCGCCGCTCTGTATTAGCATTAGGATCAGATTTTTGTACATGGATATTGGTTTTTGGAAATTTCATTTCTAGGATTACGAAAACGATATCAGCAAGGTTATTGAAAAGATTTCGGCTGTACTTGGAGAAATGGCGGAAAATTTGGCTTTTGTATTGATTTCGTATAAGCAAAGTATCTACTTATCTACTTACTTATTCAGGAAAACGATGATTAGCATGTTAGAGGAATGATTGCTGCTCCTCTGTAATATATTACTTCGAATCGACCTGTCTTTTTTCTCCACTCATCTTATCCGGCTTATCCTTTATCATTCGTGTGACGAATAGCAGCCTTTTTTCATAGCTCTTGTCAAAGGAGAAAATAAACGTACCAACACCTCCAATTCAGTCAATACAGGAAATTGATTACGTGTTATCAAGCATACTCTTTCTACTTTCCCAGGACGAAAAGTTTCCTAATTTCTAGGAATCTGTTAATCAATAGTGAAGTTAACGCCATAACTTAACGTTATGTCAAAATTATCAGTCACATAAAAAATTCACGTATTAATGGTGAAATTTATAAGTAAAAATTTGAAAATTTCTGTTGACCTTTAAGGTGACCTTCTTTGTAATATTCACGTGGGAAATGTGAAATATTACGAAACAGAAAGGCTTGCGTTATCTCAAGACGATATTCTGTCTAATCTTAAGTAATTCCTGCATCGTAACTCATTTAAAATTCAATTGAAATATTAACTTCTCTTTGTAAAAGTTAGCTTCCTCTTTCTGTAAGGGTGGATAATTTTTAGGATAATTTTTAGGCTCAAAGCGTTGCCTAAGATGTTTTCCGTATACCGTGTTAGTTATTTATATGGCCGAAGGAGGGACATGACAATTGTACTTATGGATGAAATTAATACCCACGCTGAATTCAGTATAGTTAGAATTTATTGTACACATTATCCTGGAAATAGTATTAGATTGTACGTCATAATATCTCTTGATTGTGATTATAAATATATATTGCAGAACTTTCTGAATGCCATATAAGCTTTGAGTCAATTATAAAGGTGTCGCGAGGATGATATATCAACGGTATTCTTCATGACTTAGTATTCTAACACGCAAAGAGTTCTTTGAAATTCTCGAAGGAATGAAACCATTCACGATGAGGGGGTGGCAGAAATACGAACTTGTTCTGCGAGTTGTTCAATCTGAACACACACACACACATATATATACGTTATATGTAGATAAGAAGTCATCTTTGACTATCTCTTGGGAAGTAACGATGTATGTACCGTGCCTGAAAAATCTCTATCAGCTTTTTGACTTTTTCTTGAAAACTCCTAAGAAACTTTCGCGGAAGCAGTTACAGAACGATTTTTCAAATTCTGTTATACACTGTAAAAGTTGAAGAGAATTTTTATCTTGTACGAATATTATTTTATTTCCAAATAAAAAGACGATGAATTAAAACCAAAAAAAAAGTGCAGTCGTAACATACACTTTGGTGTACTGTGTCAAGTACCTTTGCAAAATTGTGAAATCGATTATCTTGAATTTGTCTTGATTTGGAACTGAATCGTTAATATTAGTGATCGTTACGTCATACTTACTTTTATCGAAGAAAAAAAAAAGTAAACAAAAAGCGAAACTTGATTAATCGATGGCGCACCAGCTGGTAATTGAGTGAACGACACGAACAGCCGCTGTACTGGTGATTGTCATTTATTTTCAACGTGGCTAATCGGCAATTACTCTGTTCACAAGTATTACTCTTCTTTTTCTTGCGTTTAGTATATATCGACACCACGTAATGCTCCTTGTTGAACTTTTTCATGAGAAAAGTGCAAAAGCCTCAAATCCTATACACAAAAGCAATTTATGAATCGAATTTATCTGCCAAGTCAATTTATATTGATAATTGTATTCCGTTAGTAATATTGATCCGTTCGAAGACTATTTTCAACTATAAATCGTTAAACATAAAATCTCAGTATCCTTTCAATCGTTATACCCATGGAATATACCATGTATGGATCATAAGACGAGTTAGCGTTTTCACTTATTTTTATTATGGCGTCTCAGCACCGGATACAGTAGTTTACCAAAGCAAATATTAATCTATAGAGAATGATTATTATTGGGTTCTTTATTCTAGGTTAATTTTTTTTATTCCCATATTACACTAGAACTCTGATATAAACAGATATAAAGTATTACATTAAATTATTTAAACAAATAGATCAATTATTTACCGCTAATTATTTAATTATCAAGTATTTACCGCTTACCACAATTCTGCAGATGAAAAAGTCGGGAGTTCACGAATTATTGTATTTTAGTTCAAAGTTCAATGTATCTCTTGTTCTAAGAATAAATATAGATATAGAACAAGCATAGTGAGAAAAAGTACATACTTTATTGATGCAATTAAAAAATATCGAGTTTTTTAAAATGAATTATAAATTAGATTTATAATATTAGAATTATAAATTAGATACTTTTACGATGCTTAATTTGAAAAATATATTTTCATTTTCAGGCGGGTGTTCAGCATTTGGACATTCATGTTTCGGCGGGCATGGAAAACGATCCGAATCGAATCCTCTTGACGACGTCATGCAGAATGTTATTGCCAATCGAGAGATTCAGGATTACGATGCTCCACGATCGACTAACGAATATTTGTTCCCTGATGAAAATCAAAAGGCTCAGGATCGTCAATTACGGCACTTTTCCGATCTGATACGATCACCTCAGCAACCTGAACGTTATCCCTTGTCGCTCTTGATCAATCGATGGGTAAAGATAAAATATATAAAATTTAATTATTTAAATTTCATAGATTTAGTAAAAGGTTAATAATATTTTTCATTTTTTTGTTTACCTTACAGTTGGCATCGTATCGCCATGCAAATGGTGCCGATTTGGAAACCAAGTAAGAAGACGATATTCCTTCCGCTCCGATAAGATAACCAAGCTTAGATGGATAAACAGCAAAAAAAAATAAATTATCGTTATTGTCGTAACCTGTGACCTATTTCCCTGAAAAAAAAATAACCTAACACTGACCGTATATAACGACAAGAAATGTTTTCCTAACAAAAAATCCATCGATCTCTTGAAAATTCATTGCTAGTCACGTTACGAACTTACCTGATTTATCACGTTCATATAAAACGTACCTATATGTTAAAAATTATTCTTAATTGTCTTGAATAACATAGTGTTATTTACCATTTTAATCGATCCCTTGCCTTCAATCCTTTTTAACCCGATACAAACATGAATATCTTATACTTAAATTACGGCTGAACTGTTTCAGGAACGAAAGTCTTATAAAATCGTGGCTGGAGACTTTTGTATCTGACGAAAATATGGATTCACTTTGCTTTTAGACTGCTATTACTTATTTATACAAAACTTTGAGTTTCTTAATGCGTATTTGTTATCTTATAGTATAATTTACGTTGAAAATTCACGAGGAATTGAATGAAATAATTATTATGGGACTTGGTTAATGCATTTTTTTACTTCGAAATTATTATTATAATGTTTTATTTAATTTCGAAATTATTATTTTATAGGAACAATGTGTACATTCTGCTATATCTATTTATAGATAGATATAGTCGTGTTTCATTAAATAACAATTTAACCATAAAGAATTCATGTTTATTGCTATTTCTTAAATGTTATACCAACTTATATTTTTTGTTTATCCCATTTAAAGAATCTAATCAGTGAATCATGTAAACAGTGATCACCTTTCTTTTACACGTTTCGTAAGTAACATTGATAAACAGCGTAGTCTTAATTATATTAACAATACTGTATTAATTAGAAAAACCTTCAATTTTCTTTAGCAATCGATACACTTTTCACTGCGATAGCATCAAGTTTTACAATTAATGATACAAGTACTTACAAACGATTAATGGATTTTGATCGAATTAGCAGAAATCATCACACATATATTCCTATATACCATCATCTTTATGTATAGCAGTATATGATGATTCGCGTGTTCAATCGATTAAGAATAGAAAAAAAAGACATCTAGTACCATCATCATTTACATCAGTTAACATCAGATGAGATCGAACTCTTGTTTTAATTTTAGTTTTAGATTTAGATTTATTTTCTTGACTGATAGATTTTTTCGTGTTCTACTAGCTTATCATGATATGATAAGCTTGCCAGAATGACTGTTTTGTTTCGAGCACGCTTCTTTGAAGGAACATATTCGAGTATAGAAAGAATCCAATAAAACTAACACACAAATTATTGCCTTAGCTTTTTCATTTTGCTTTGGTCACCTATCTTACTATATTTACGGAGCACAAAACTTCAATCGCAGATATTTCGAAAAAGGCCAAGAATTTTAATTAATTGATTGAAAAATGTGTGTATTGAAATTGTTTTTTGGAATAAAAAAAATATTTGCTGTTTCTCTATTTTTTACTGATCTCTACTGTACTGTCATACCAATCCAGCGGTTAAGATGTTTTGTACAGTTCAATGTGTCTTTATGGATAAAACTATGTGTCAATTATATATTGAAAACAATGTTACAATGAACGTATTGCGGTTCTGCATTTATCCCATGTATCCTTGTTGTGATAACATTTAAAAATAGTCATATGCAAAAATTATGTGTTTACAAATATGTATGAAACTTGTATGATGCTTCTTGAGAATACTTTCGATCTAAGTTCCGATGGAGTGATGTAATTTAATGAAGAAGGAAATAAATGAATTTTAAAATGTTATTGTCCCGATTAATTGTTTCTTTAGAAGTAGATATTATATAACGGTTTTAAGAAGTGTGACGTGATTTTTTGAATCACGGCCACAAGGCGACTCCGGCTACCGATACAGATAACGTTCTCGCTTTCCGGCTCCCTTCGGGTCGCCACC
>JARPRG010000041.1:369857-390907 GCA_031001745.1 Hartigia nigra
CGAGAGCGTAGTTTCTGATCAGGGTGGCGACCCGAAGGGAGCCGGAAAGCGAGAACGTTATCTGTATCGGTAGCCGGTGTCGCCTTGTGGCCGTGATTCGAAAAATCACGTCACAAGATATATATATTTATATAAATGATTAGATTGCGGCTATACAGATAAATTAATCTGTTAATTAGAGATATTTCCTAATTAAAAAATTCGTTAGCCGAATATCGTGACACTGTCATGAAGATTTCTATGAAACTGTTTTTCTTTGTAAAATTTATTGACAATGTATAATATACTTAAAGAATTTCAAAGTTCCCGCCATTACTGATTTCAAGTTGAATCCTTTCGCAGACTTAATCTTAAGGACATGTCCTGATCCTGTTTCAGTACAGGCCTACTCCATTTCTCGGTAGTCCTCATCTCCCGAGACATCTCCTTCCTTGCATTTGCCGTCATTAAATAATCGATTCCCACGTCCCGATTCATCTCAAGAGAATCAGGCTCCAGATTTTCGAAACGTGACAACTTTTGATTGAGCGTCGCTTCCAAATGATCCCAAGTAGGTAAACGAAAATCCGTATCGTCCTTCGCTCGTCGATTATCCAGGACGTTCCATTTTGGTGAATCCTCGCGACTGATCATTTCCTCGGATTTACATTTTGTGAAACTGCCATCACTACTGACACTATCCCACATGGGTGATGGACCTTGAAAATAAAAAAAGATGGCGGCATTAAAAACAAAACATTGTCTTCATAAAACATCCTCTAATTAATCTCTTTGTATATGCATATGGACTACGTGTATCTGTATGGAGAATATTAAAATTACATAACGATATATTCAAGAAAAAAAAATTCAATGTTGTTATATTATTAACTGATAGTAAAGGTTTGTTCATTAATTAATATCTCTTGGGTGTTAAATATTTTTATTTTTATTAGTAATATTAATTACCTCGAACACATTCCCAAGCAGGCAAACGATTTCTCCTGAGTTTATTTCTGCCAATGGAACCCAGGGATGACGACCAAGAGACCAACGATGACACATCCCAGGACGGTAATTGATCTCTCGACCGGAAACCACGTGTCAGTGTGTCTTGCATTTCCGCCATTTCACGGTGAAGTTGTCTCTGATGTTCAGCTATGATTCTCCTCTGCCTCGTACTTGGTGACAGTCTCTCCGGTGAATCCAAAAGGCTGGATTCCGATCTGAGCGTGAGAAATAAATTTCCGGTTTATTTACTATCTCATATCTGCACAGCTGACTAGCATTTAAACTAAGGTTATTATCAGGATTATGGCTTTACTACACTGGTACAGGATAATCAGAAAAGTTTTTATTTCCTTTCAACCAAAACGTATACCAAACGATAATTAAAATCAATATCGTTCCCCGCCCCTCCAACGTTATAAACAAATAGAATAAAAATGAAAGCTAAAGAATTTTTTATACTTTTTACAATAACAAAATTAATTCGTATTCAAATATTTCCCGCCATTATTCATCTGCCTGTATTTACATGGCCTCACATGGCTATCCGGAATTTCATCATTTGCTACATCCAATCCTTCCATCAGGATTGTATACCATGATGTTATCGATGGACATTTTTCAATAATCACTAACAGAGGGAAACGGGAATTATCAGTTATTTTGCATAAAGGATTTTCCGTTGTAGCAGGCACGCTGTTTATTCCACCGTGGCTGAAGACACGTCTTCAAATCAATTCCCAAATGATCCACGCGCAATACGCAACTAGTTACGAACATGTTAATACCAGCTTGCTTTGTATATGACGGCGTACGAATAGGAGAATGTAAAATGGGGTTATAACAAAAAAAAAAAATAGGTGCATTACTCAGGCAAAATGGTTGACTGCGTACTCAACGTGATTGCAACGGCTGCGGATCCGAAGCCCATCAATTATAACGACTGACGAGTTTTCATGTTTTGCTAGATATTAAACTCTGAGGTCAGATTTTGCATTTCCGGTACGAAAGATGCTTGCGTGATTAATTATCTCACGGTCCCCCAAGACGATCTTAATGATTAATCGAGTGTGAATTACGTAGAGCCTGATCGAGCCTTTATGGATTTATACGGAAAATTAGACACACTGACACATGTACACGGTAAGGGCGGGAATTTTGAAAATAATGTTTAAAAATAAAGAAAAAATAAACAATAAAATAATTCATTTAAAAATATTATAGCACGTACGGTATAATTTTATTAGAAAAATTCTATATTTTCTCTAATTGATA
This sequence comes from Hartigia nigra, assembly GCA_031001745.1. NCBI lineage: Eukaryota > Metazoa > Arthropoda > Insecta > Hymenoptera > Cephidae > Hartigia > Hartigia nigra. The sequence goes on from JARPRG010000041.1 coordinate 372,120, forward strand.
GGTATCCTATCTGTCTGGTTACGACTTTTGTTTTTTTAAAAAGCTTTGCCTCTCAATTACAGATCAATTACGTTAAAATACCATTCAATTTACGACTGTATGATAGTTTGAATTTCACCAAATTAACTAGCTGGATATTCATCTCTAATTGATAATTAGCGTGGAGCAGATACTGAAATGTACACTATAGGATATATGTTAGTGGCTTTTAGAATAGGTGACTCTAGGTGAATTTCTACCTACGCATATGAGAATGTACATGCACGTAAATATATATGTATTTCTTGTAATAATTATTTATAATTAATGATATACGATTGACTATCCGTCTTAAATCGACGTACGAATGTCCTTAGATTTTCTTTTACATCGCGCAGTTTGCTGCTTTTATATGGTGATTTTGCTACAGCTTCGCAATTTATACACGGCGAAAGATAAAGCCGCAATTACTACAGGATTTCTCCACTAGTTCGTTATGTATCACACGGATTCTGGAGAATCCGTTAATTCCCGTGCAACCCTTTCCCAACTAGCGATGTTCAGGTGAAATTTACTATCCAGCAGTTTCCACGAAGCGTTCAAATGTTTCCATGGAGTTTCAAATTATCGTTCTACATCCTATATCGAATTTCTTATGCAATGCGAAGGTCGCTTTAACGTTACCTACATGGTCAAGAATATTATAAGCTTCCATATTTGACATATAGTATGAACGTCATAAAATCATATTTTCGATTTCTAATATTAAATTCGAAGGATAGCGTGTTATTATAAATTTTTCGAAAATTTCAGAAATTTCGAAACTACGGAACAATCTCGTATCCTAATAACTCTTCGAGTTCCAATTAATCGAATGCTTCCTCGGGCATGCGCCATGACAAAAGCATTTCTTGGTTGACTAAGAAGTTATGGGTTTCTGCGGTATTTTACAATTTTCGTATCGAACGACAAATGTTATCCCTATACCTATAATGAATCCGCCATTAAAGTAACTCAGTGATAAAAATAACATACCGAAATACCTGATATACAACTTTACAGCATTGTCAAAAGTTTTCATGATAACCTAGGAAACTAAAGTCACAAGTCCAACGCTTAATGAATCAGTATTTCAAGTTATCAAACAATTATCAAGGATACGCCACATAAAGAAATATCAATTTTATATCGTACCCTCAATTTTGTCCCTCATTGTACTTAGAGATTATGTCATGAAATATTGATTCGCATGAAAAATCAACAGCAAATCTCATCCCTTGAATGTATTCGCGTAACAAACTTAGGTTACAATGTAGCAAATCTTGTAAGGATAAAATCCTAACGGACCAGCATGATTAATTGAGGATTCTAAGCGACCCGTGTCTTGACTCAAAGCAATCAGAATAACCCTAAAGACATACGCTAAGGGTTCTTAGTCCCGCCCCTTTAGTATGACAAGTGGACCGGAGGACTACGGATGAAATAATGACGCCTGACCAGCCAAAATACTACCATTTCAAAACTTTCTTGTAACTCCACAGGACTTCGAGCGAGTTGGGTATAATTGACTTACAATGGGACTTGAGAAATGAGACACAAACCGAAAACAGTGAAGTTCTGACAATCAAGATCTAAAGCGAACGATATATATACATAGCGTTTATATATAAATATATAAAGCATTGTATCAAGTTTCATGTACAAAAAGAAGGTCGACTACCTGGCCCTATAAGTCTGCCTTGGCGATCCTGTTGAAGATGAATCCGGGCAACTGGCTCTTCTCAAGCGTCGCGACGCCTCTCTAGCTACTCTTTGAACAGCGTCGAGCATCGCGGTCCTCTCTTCCTGTGGCAGGACTGCAGCAACTTCCTGTAGTATCTATAAAAGTAGTGAAGTAAAAATAAAAATATGTAGCAGTACCAAAAATAAAAAATTTACAGCAAACCGCGGTATATTTTATTTTTTTAAATGCACATTCGGTGTATATATATATATATATATATATATATAATGGGTTATTCAGTTCAAAAGCACCACCTTACCATAAGACACAAATTAAGCGCTCTAACTTCCGGTGATTCGTTTAGACTGAATAAGACTTTGTATCAGCTGTGAAAATTATAGTTTTTTCCACTAGTAAGTCTTAAAATTTCACGTTCAGCTCAAAAAAATAAATTGCATTAAAGCCAATAAAGTATATAGCGTACCGCGTAAAGCTACAGCGTAATTAAGTTTTACGTACTTTTTACTGGCAGCAGTGAAGGATTACATGACGTATATATACTACTTTATATAGCCATCTATACTGAACTATAATATATCTGCTATATACTATACAGTATTAATGCAATAATATCGTAAGTAAAGAACAGGCATTATTTACTGCTATCGCTGTGGGAACCACCTATTGGAATTCATCGTGCGGTCTCTCTCAGCATCTTCGAGGATACCGAACGTGCGACTTATTTATGACGCAATAGAAGAGTAATATAAACGTAATATTTTCGATGATCAAGAGCAATAGCGACAGAATAAAGGCTAATAGATGATAGTTATTACGTAGGATGGTTTAACCAATTCGATAAAAAATATTCCATTTTCGTATTTTCCAGGTCAGTCTTTCCTTAGGATCTTTTACTTATTGACGATAGTTGTTGCGTATTTCTCTACCTGTCCCCCTCTCCCTCTCTCTCTCTTATTACGTTGCCTATGGATACAGACGCATTTTCACCTTTGTTCTCATTCGATAAATGTCGATTTTTTTTCTCTATCCCTCTCTGTCGTCTCTTCACCCTCATCTCTCTTATGCTTTCAAAACCCTCTCTTACATCTTTTTGCCGTACTTCGGGCTAGTCTATCTAGTCTTACTTTCTCTCTCTTACTTTTGCTCTCTTGCTCTCGCTCTCTAGGCTCTGTATCTTTTGTCTCTCTTTCTCTCTCTCTCTAGCAACCGATTCCCGAAGGACTCTTACCGCAGAAGGCACGGTTCTACCGGAAATTGGCTCGAATGTAAGCGGCCGACTTTCTAGGAAGATTCAGGCATTTTAGATAAATAAAGTGAAAAATGACTTCGTATCGTCTGATTATACCTTAGAGATTTTCTGATTTCCTTTGCTGATTAACGATCCGGTCGTTACCGACTCTCAGGATGTATCATACATATATGTACCTGATTCAGTTTTCTTTATTGATTGATATATTCTTATCCTCGTGGATTCTCAATTGAGATTTTAAATATCGAAGGAGAAAATATATGTAACGTCGTTAAATCTCTTCTATATATATATTGACAGTAAGCGCTTGACTCATTTTGTATTTTTTTTTTAATTTATGGTGAGTAATATAAAATTGTAGCAAATGCGAAATTTATTGTATACTGTCTTAAGTGGTGCGACTACACGACGTAGACAGTCGATGGAAATTCTGAGAAAAGATTTAAGAGGTATAGCTTACGTGTACAGAGTTTCAGTGTACACATAAACTCTGTGGGTAAAACCGTTTTCATATAACGCTATAAACGATATAAGAACAATTAGTTGTTTTCCAGATTAAATTAATTGATACCCATATACTACGGTGCACGGTGTTGGCATGGCTGTAAGATTTTACTTGTAATTTTGTATTTATTGAATGTAGATTATCGATATATAAGTACTTTTTAAACTGTACTGTAAATGCTTACTTTAGCAGTTGAAATATAAAATAATAAATTAAATATAATAGAATTTCCAATTAATATAAAAATAAATATGTACGTTGATACACTTGATGTTATGATGATTATGATATAATAATTAATTCAATTATAATTGAATTTTTAGAATTCATTAAGTTTTACTGCGAGTTACGAGTGTCATTGAATTATGAAAGTCTCCATTGGATACGAATTTAATGCTAATCAAAAACTTCGAAATTTGACGAATGTTCCTTCGTTAAGTACTTGGAGCTAGGGGCAAGATCTTGAAAATTCATGGAAACTTCCTCAAAGTCTACGAAAGCCGGAAACCCTAAACAGAATATTTTAAAATGATTTGATAACTTTTTTTGGCTTAACCCGTCACGGTAAACCCGCGAAAATTCGCAAATCTTAACCTCTCCTAAAATATACAATGAACCCGCAAGGACACCCACCGACGATTCGAAACATCACAAAATTCGCAAATAAGTAACGCAAAATATTCCAAAGTAAAATCTTCGAAATTCCCTCTTGTAATTTTTCTCGTATACGATAAGAAGACAAAAATAAAATTAAGGTTTCTCAAGAAACAAAGAACCGTTAGAAAATTTGAAAACAAAAAATAAAATCACCACCCAGCACATCACATCAGCACATTCAATTCGCTAAATTCGACCGTCAAAGCAGAACACAAGGGATCACAGAATCGATAACGACATTTAATCCTTAATTATGATCGTTTGAAATCTAATTTCGCGTCCAGAAACAATTCGTGGTATGAAGTACTTATTGACAAGGAGGGATGGAGAGGCGGAGGGGGTGTATCATACTCGTATACAGTCTTTATTTTCCACAATGTAAATTCGCGTCTCACTGTCCTTTCTTACTTTTCATTCTTGACTTCTCTTCCTCTTCGCCGCTTTTTTTTCTTTAGCCTTAAAAACTTTAGACCATTTCCCCTTACCCTTTCTACAATGTTTTCATCCTCATGGGCATTCCTGACGTCGCTCCCGGACGCTGCTATTTGCTGTATCGCCGTAGAGACGCCCTCGAGTCGTTTGCTCGCTAAAGGATGCTAGGCATGCAGAGCCCCTTCCAAGAGTCAGACCAATGTAATTGTGATTCCTGAGAACCTCGACTAGACCCCCTCCCCCACGGAGTTGCTACCACGGTTTACTCCTTTTCTATAATTTTCACCGCCGTATAGGAACCGGCCTATTCAGACTCATTAAAGTTCAGTGCCGAAGTCCTAAATTCTATGATACTATGGCTTGTATCTAATATATATATAATACATGTGTATTAGACTTAAGGAATACTTAAGGTTAAATGATAAACGGATATAATGGTAAAATAGTCTTCTACTACCTTTATTCGATGATACGAGTGTACAAAGTGCTTGAAGGTGTGAAAAGGTCAATTAATAAATGGACTTAAAAGTTAATTTAAATGATAAATTAATATACCGAGGAATTTCTGAGACTGGAAATATCCTAGGGGATGATGGTTATGACGATCGTGTGCAAGGTGTGTTAGGAATTTTATAACAGGTGGCGGATCGATTCGGTTGCAGGTACTACAGGGGTCGAGGTAGGTGGGTGGATGGAAAAGGGGGTGTATTTGAAATTCTGAGGGGTCACGTCTTTTCACATTAATTTTTAAGACCTTTGCCCCAATTTCAACCCCGTTGAAGAATTCGCGTTCCGTGACCGAGATTCCGTTAGGGAACCTGACTTTCACCTGATCTCTTTTCTATGTGCGACGTACCCCCTGCTAAGTTTTCACCCTCCATCCACTTTACTTTTCCATCCCCTATTATGCCCCTGGCTGCAAACAGTAAAATTTATTCGAGCTGGCCATGTGGAATATTACCTACGCTTTCAATTCGACCTTCCTTTTTACTGCTATTTGCCACTCCTGTTAGCACTGCTTTCGATTATCAATGAAGTATCGATTATCGACACTTATTCGTCACTGTACTAAAGAAATCTTAAAAATTATTATTGAAAACAAAAAATGTATAATTATTTTTTCAAAGATTCCATTTTTTCGGAAAAAGCAAGATAATTACTTTGTCTGATCAATTGTACGCAGAATTTCACGATTCGTAAGTAATTACGTCAGAGATTAAAATGCCTATTCGTACAATTTTTACGATGGAATGTACGTATAGGCGAGTAATATTTTACCGAGAACATTAAATAGTCAGGACAAAAAAAAATGCGAAGGTTCTCCTAACAAAGGGATGATTAGTGAAATTAAGCCTATTACCAATAATTATATTTCGCATGGTTGAAAAGCTTTCTTGTATATAATGCTTCTCGGAAATTCACAAGCGAAAAGCCTAACGTTCAATGAAAAGCTATATTAGCGTTCCTTTATGAAGTTAATCCGATTATATTGAAATTCAATATTATTTATCCATATTATAAAGTTCTCTGAATTTATTTAACGCTCCTATCCATCCTGCGTATACCTACTACGTGAAAATACGAATGTATAAAACGTATTAAAAAACCGGACGAGAGCTCTCCCCCTGTCCACCAGTCCCTTGTCCAATATTCCTTCACACGGAAGTTGCTTCCTACCATTCTGCTGGTCCTTTTTAGGAAAAGTATCTTCACCCTAATTTGTTCACCCTTTTCATGAAACTTCCATAGACCCGATAGGAAGCCCAGGCTCCTTTGTTCGGCGCTATAAAGTTACAAGGTCGGTAGACCTGGGTAAGGTTAGGCTAAAATATCCTAGGGGATGATAGTGTTAGATCCCAAGTTATCCCATAGCAGAAACTCTTATCACAGCAATCTCCCTCCATTCCATTCCTTATAAAGCCCTTCTTCTTATATAGGAAAGATTGTACTATAACCTCCAAGCATCAATTACCTGATTTCCCTAATAGCCCTTATACTATTATGACAAATAATTTGTTCTGCTCAGTGGGATTGGCTGAAAAACCTTGTATAAATCTTATTAAGTTTAACCCATATACCAAATATGTTTATCATCATTTGATTGTTTATTTACAAAGTTATTGTTATGGATTCCGTGTTCGGAATCTCATTAAGACATTCGTTTACGTAATTCTCTCATAAAGATGACGATGTAGAAAATCACTCGAAATTTTGCCCGAGTTCACAAATTGCCATATCTGTTTTGCCGTCAGGAAATACGCAAATCTAATTTAATCAAACTCCAAAGTATTTAATTAACCGAAAGCGGATACAAGACCAACCTAAAACGACCTCTTCCGGTTGCAAGAGTGCTTTTCTGCAGAGGATAACGAAAACTACGTTGCAAGGTACAAGTCTTTAATGAGGATTGACAAGACTACTAAGTATTTAGTCTGACGTTATTGGTTTCCTGTAATTTTGTAATATCTAATTGCGCGTGTACGTTATTGAATCGTGGGAAAAATTTAATTTTTTTTTAATATTGATCATATACGCGTATACGTGAAGCCTTGTTCAAGTAGTGCGATACGGTAGACTCTCGTGCTAGTATTACAATACTACAGTATGTGTTTTCCAATAACCACAATACTAATCATGGTTGTACTATGCATATAGTGCTCTTCTATTGTATACGGGAAAACCCATTTGCACGTGAACTAATAGATAATAACGGTAAAGCTATTTCGCACGTTATAGCTAGATAGATTTATAAACTTTATAAGGCTATAACAACGTATTATACAAATAGAAAAACAGTAAAGAATTCACAGAGCGTAAAATAATGATAAAAAGATAAGGGTATTATTATAAAATCAGCTGTAAGGATTGTATTCATTTTTTCTTTGACTTTTACGATAGATGCGGTTTTGTGGAAGGTAATTTGGGTAATTAGAGAAAGAAAATTGTCCAGAACAAGGGAGCTGCCGTTTAGTAATTTTGTCAGAATCACGTCGAAATTTCTAATCGAGACTGTGAGGACGAAAGGATTACCAGAGATAATTAAGGACTCACCCTAAACTTGTTGAGAGCGACCAGGCCCGGAATCAAGCCTCCAGGACCACGTTGTCTTCCTTTTCTACGTCCCAAGGAAACAACATGTGTCAAGGGGCTGGCATCCCTAAGTTCGACGTGTCCTGCAACCCCTAGTAGAACAGATATCGATTGAGAATGTATAATGCTGCCGTAGTCCTTGAATCCTACATGACCTAGACTAGAGCTTAAAGGACATGGCTGTATCTAATACTACTCACTCAATGTTACAACTCTTAGGACCCTGAAGAAATACCCAAAAATTGTTTACATATCGTACAGATTTTTATACCTTCAGAAATATGTTTGCAGTCTTAAAAACATCCCCTGGGAAATATTGAATTGCAAGCTATCCCCTTTTTGTCCCCATATATCATTATAACGTGGGTTATATCTTTTTATGCTTCTCTAATTTCAGTATCAGTGTTTTTGAACAGCCCTGTATATGGACCCAATAACAGTATTCAGGATAGCATTGAATTCAAAGTCACGATCGAATCGAAATCACTATGGATGGGTAATGCTCACGCGATACAGAAGCATAAATCTTTATCGAATGGGTTTCCTTCGGACTCGCACTCATGGCAAAGGGTGAGAATGTCGACCCCAAGCATTCATTTCCAAGAAATAAATGGCAGACGTATATATAAAGGGATTGTTCGAGAGGTTTTATGACCATCAAGGTACGTGCCCTGTTAGAAGACAATTAACATCCGATGGAATTCAGTTCATCGTAAACGTGAGTGACTGCCGATGTTCGAGGAAGTCGCCAATACAGTGTAAAAAAAATCTGGACGATAAATAAAAAATGTTCAAGATATTAAGGTATCTCGATTAATCATTCCTTCGTGAGATACGTAAAAGGGTACATTTATACAAATTCGTATTAGTAATGAATTTCCTAATTACTCTGTTCTACGTCTGCCGCATTAAATCAGAAGAATAACCCACTTACGTGAATATCGTCTATAAACCCATCCTGACTAGAAGAAAGTTTATTTAACGTACAATTGATTAATTGGATTAAATTTAACCTTATTGCCATTATCAAACAAACCTTCGTTTACATAGGATGGATTTTGTAGGAGACCCGTAGTGAGCATATTGGTCCTTGCAATGGTGGCTCCTTTAAGGGCGTTACCAATATTCCTAGCTTTACTCCAGGTCGAAAAGGTGCTCAGTCCTTTATTGTTAGTAAACGTCAAGTTATATTTGATCACTCTGGTGCTTGTTATAAAAACCAATTTCAATCCTTGATCTGATCTCTCGATCATCCTTGTGATATTTTCAGCCCATAACCAGCCCTTTGACAGTGCCTCGACTATACCATCAGCAGGTGAAACTTCTTGCGTGGTAACCAATTTGCAAAAGAGCGCCAAGGACCTCATCTCCGTGGCAAGGATCTCACGTCTCTTCTTCCAGGATTCAACGTGCCAGGCATTCTCATGGGAGGAATTAAATAGATTTCCAAGGTAGGGTCGCAGAATTGGACCCAAGGTCTTCTTGTCGTTTTCCATAGCTGAAAAATCCACAAGTTCATCATATAGTACGTGGAACAAATATTTGCTTCCAAAGCACACAGGTCTGAATCATGCGCGAATAATGTGATTGAACACACATGCTTTGCTAGGATTTAAAAATTCGCCAGCAATCAATACGGTACGTTTGTAAGTATATCCAGGATCTATGTTATCATACAAAGAATATAGAATAACAATACACTTGTTCCTCCCGAGTTCATACAAGAACTGAAATTGTTATACGATTACATGAATAAGGATGCCAAAATCGAAGGACGATAACGTGGAAGTGCTTTCCAAACTTCAGGGAAACGTATTGCCCTGGAAAGTTCAGAGCGTTTCGAAGAACATAGAGGAAGTTTAATGGAGTTTCTCCAGAGAGCAAAATGATATTCACAACGGGCGACAACAAACGACACAAGTAGGTTATACTCTTACCGTTTTACGGTACTTTGTTTTATTGTCCTCTCTGCCGGACCAACTATTCTGAATAATACATATGCTTGTATTACTCAATTCTGTTGATTATCAAGTTAAACGTACATTAAAGTCGTTTAAATAACAAAAAAATAGTAGATTCGAAGTAAATGTAAGCTTTAATATATATTTAATATATATTTATCATGCAAATTAATATTATACGATGTATTACGTTCATTGTTATTTTAATAATTAAACTCACCGAAATATAACCATCTGAGAAGCGTTCTGGCCATAATAGTATTACTCTCCAAGTCCAAATAAGCAGTTTCTCTATCACGTCTTATCACATCGACAAGCACGTCAACCGATCTGTCGAAGTAAGTCGCTGCGTTGCTCTTCCTGCGTCCGTAGCTTCTGAGCTTGCGTCGCTCCCGTTTCCGGTTACGACGATCCGTTATCGCATAAATCTGCTCCCTCGCCTGTCGTAGTATCAGAGTTACGAGATAAAGCAGATTCTCAACGGGCTCAGGACTCTGCGACGATATCGGAAAACTCGGAAAGGAACCGTTCCCGAAGCCCTAGGGCAGAAGACAAATTGCAGACGAATTAACTATGAAACGAGCGATACCTTAAAGGTGTTAAGTTGGAAACAGAATATATTTCTCCTTCATTTTCTTCTATAACAAAAATATCCTCTCTAATATTTTCCATGTGTATCACAGCTATATGCGCCATACGTACGTGTTATGAACATTGGATGAAATATCCAGCGGCTAACAGGAACAAATAGCTGGAAAATAGCGAAGGAAGAAAACAGAAAGGAGAGCAGAAAATAAGATTGAAAAAAAAAAAACAAAAAAAAACGGAAAGGTTCGAGAGAAGCAAGGAGTTTTCTGTGAAAAAGGAAACCTAGCAACTTCAAGAGCTTCGCGAGCTGCTCTTACCTACAGCGATGTCGAGCAGCCTTTTACTGAAGAAAGTTAGTGCAGAAAGGAGCAATAGACGTCACATTGCACGCGAACGCGTTTTCGTATTCCTACTGTGGACTACGTGACCATATGTAAACTAGGCTATCTCATGCACACCTGAGCAGCTTTAAAATTCAGCACCACCTGTATAGAATGAAAGTACAAAGAAAGGGTGCACAGATAAAAGAAATCTTGAAGTAAATAAAGGAGCATTTTGCAATTCCTCAAAAGAGACCATAAAGACAGTCTCTGCAGCATAGGTTTCTTGGTATCACTTAAGTACACCATTGAACAATTTTCCGAAATTTTGTTTAAAGAACCACGATCTTTTTTTTACAACTTTGCTTGAACGATATCATTTGATTTACTTATTTCTTCGAGAGCTTATACTTCCTAAGTCGAATGCAAATTATATTCTCATTCTAATAGGATACCAGAAGCGTTAATACCAGCAATTACTTCTTTCTCTGTTAGGATATATTACGTATTAAATATGTACCTCAGACGAATGCTCCTTGACTCGTAGTACTTCCTTAACAACCAAACCCAGATACTCCAGTTGTCTGACGCTGTATCCATTATGTCTTCCCATGGTACCTCGAGGTAAGGATGACATGACGCGTTTCCATCTTGATATTAGTTCGTTTTCCAGGATATCAATAGGCCGAGGAACACCGGGTGACATGTTCAAGGAGTGCTGGTGCAAAATATTCAAATATGATTCCAAAAGTCGTGAATCCGATATGTAGGAATCTTCGTGGTGGAGGGTACCGCCTGAAAAATATTACATTACAAAATTCATTGGATGCTGTGTAATCTATATCAATGATCTTGAAAGAATAATATTTTATCTCCCCGAGGGTGGCAATATTTATGGACTTTGGCTAAAGTACGTCTAAGGGAGCAGGTGTAAGTCGAAGAAGATATGTATGCTTCTTGTTAAAATATCTGAGCGAGAGAAAGTTATGGCGGGAACGTTATTCGCTAAAATAAGCGAATTTAATTATACAAGGCGATGCGAGAATGACTCACTCGTGAAGATTATGTAAATAAATGAGAGCGCGAGACGGAAAAAGCTGTATGCAGTGGCACTGCAAATCGTTTAATGGAAAAAAAAAAAAGTATAGTGCCACTGGGAAAATTCCTGCCGACTACTACAGTGCGCGTTCGCAACGAACCTCAAATTCGATTACCTAAGGCTATACTGTAAGTTCATTTTCCTTTTCTACCTAACTGATATATACCTAGTGCGAGAAGCAATTTAATTTTTTTTTTCAATGTTATCTCGCTTGGTTGTTACGACTTTGAAAAAAGAAAAAGTTATAAAATTTTCCGTATAAATGACCGTTTTTATTTCGAGAAGAATACGAGGACACAAAATTGAAATTTGAGAAATATAAATAATTCCATTTGGATCACGAAATTAAAAAAGAAGTCACGTTGGAACGAAAGAGAAACGGTTGTTAAATTAAAAAAAAAAAGAAATCTCGTCATCGCCATTGTTACTTTATAAACAGTAAATGTATAATTGAGCAAGGTTATGCCAATTTAAAAATGTAAACCCGTGACTGATATTGTTGCTTATGCGTATAGCAAGGGAGAGCTTAAAGGAATGGAATCTATTAAATGATATAAAAACATTGAACAGATAAAAACTGCTGTGCCCTCGACCAATGTTTTACCAACTTCTGAAAATTCCAAGTTTCTAGCTTACCGTCATTTAATTCGCAACTCAATGAAGTCTCAAATCGAAATTAAACTATGGTCCATAAACAAAAATCGACTGAAATATTCAGACCATTCAATTGTATAATAGTGAAAGAGAAATTGGTATGAAAATATTTTCGAAGACATAAATCCAAATTGACGTTCCTGCATAAAAAGCGCATGTTGCCTAGAAGCGGCAAAGTTTTATTAATAAAATAAAACTTGGAAATACATTCAAGCCGCTATACCATTGCCAATTTTCCTTGAACTTCTTGGCAAATTATCCTATCCGAAAAATAGAAAAATACCCTAGCACTATTCCGCAAATTCACCAAATCAATTTCAAATTTCCACTAAGAAGAAGGAAAAAAAAAACCTTGAATAGACCAAAACCTCATGGTAAACAAATCCACATCCGATTATATTTTTTCCAAAAATTTGTTAAGTTAACAAACGACTTACTTATATTCCATCGAATTTATTCCCTTAACCTGACGTCATACCAAAAATTCCAAAAATCCAAAACCATATCAAGAACCCTACAATCGATATTTGTACATGCGTCCCTAGATGTAAAAAAGCAACAAAAAGCTTTAAAATATATAGAATTTCTAAAAATGAAAATAACGATCCATACCACTCTAAGATATCATATAGAAACCTTCCCTCCGCCCCACCCCGTCATACTTTCTCTGTCTCAAGTACTTACATTCTCATCCCTCAACTCTCTCCCTCTCTCCCTCTCTCCCTCTCTCGCTCCCTCCCATAACCTCTCTCAGGCTCAGTTACGTATTCTCGAGAGAGCGATAATCCTGGCTCATGCATGGACTTGGGTACAGCACTAGTGGACCAGAGTAACCAGGACCCTGGCTGATGATTAAACCAGTCACCAAACTCGTGTAACGAGTTTCCAAATGAGTAACGTCGTAGCGCGAGCATCGGCGTGGAATCTGCCGATACTTCCGTCTCCTGGATTAATTATCATACACATTCCAGAAAGTTTTTTAGGAAATCGTATATCACCCCTCAGTTGATTCCTCTTTTCAGATTCCTATTTAATCGGAGACCTTGACTCACTCTTCTCTCTTATTTGTTTTTCTTCGCAAAGAGTACTGAGTCTTCTCATGATCTGAATGAACCATCCTGCTACCAACACCATGAGTACCTATTTATTGTTAGAAAAGTTACGACCGAAGTAGTTACCCGTCGCAACAATGCGAACTCGCTGTTACTATATCGTGGAACAGAGAGGAAGGTGGAGAGAGTAGAGAAAGCCATGAAAATTGGTGACAAAAGGTTAACCTCGACTTGAAGCTCATTCAAGATTAAACGATTAAGATTATCCATACAGACTGCAACACTGAAGAAATGTACAAGTGTATCTGCGATGGTAGCTTTTACCGTATTGCAGAGGGTGGTCCAAGAGTGTAGAAAGAAGGTTGAAAGAAAATAAAAGACCGCTTCTTACTAGTGAACTCGCCACGGTTCTTAGAGTTAAGGATGACTCGTGACTCGCGACACGAGAATCAAGTGGATTCTTTTACGCGGGAAAATTGCACGAGTAATTGAAAAAGCTCTTCAAAAGGGATGCGAAAACTTTTAATCAAGTTTCCTATTGGCGGTAATTAAAATGACGTAATGCATGATGCCTAAGAAACTAATTCTTATACCCGTAACCGAAAATATTCTTATTTGACGTATCAGAGGAGCAAAACTTGCAATAAATTTTAATAAAGCGAAATAAATATTATGCAGGTATCTCAGTTCGTACTCGTTTCCAATGCCGTTATTAATTGCTTTAGGATATTCTAGCGGATAACGAAATTCAATTCTCACGAGGGCTACAAATAATTGTTTTACGTGCATTTAAAAAAACCTGGGTAACAGCCGTGACGAACTTTGGAAAAAATGTTGTTCCCAGATGCCTTGTATTTTATTTCTTTCGGCTATTACCCGTGAAATATTTTGTCACGTTTCTCAGATATTATTGCTATTGCGTAGCGATAGACCATCCGGCAACGTGTAATGGCATTTACGTGAGATTTGTCGAAGTCCATTTTGACAGCTTGGCTCTCATCTCTCTGATTTATTTCAGCCGCTAGTACATGTAGCCGCTGCTACAGCTTCGCATAGTGTCGAAAAGTTGCGCATTTCGCTCGATCGTATGGTAGTTGAAAACTAACGAAATTCCAACACCATGTGGATGCGACTCCACAGCCTTACATAATACATGCCACTCGTCGATTTAATTAAATAGTTTTACTCTTCCTGGCAATTAGACGAGGAGCTGAGTGCTTCGTTAGATACGAATCCTTTGCTGTATTTTTTTTCCGCTTTATAATCAAATTCATGACTGACGAAGGAGACGGAAGCGGAATTCGCAAAAATTTAAACAATTGCTAGTCAAGTATTCGTCTATGCTTTTACGTGCTAACTTCACTAACACGCTGTGTCGTGACTATAGTACACTGTAGTAAAGATCGATCGAGAAAAAATAATTAACCCCTTTAGTAAAAAATCTATGGCAGAATTAATTTGCAGCATATCGAAAATATCTCGAAAGTATTCTTGTCGCTTTTCCGTCATGTCAACTTGGTCGTTCCTATCGTCGCTCAATGAGAACGAAGCTGTCGCTTGGCGTGGGCGTTCACAACAGTCAATATGACAGATTAAGGCTACTTTTTGGACCGTAACACAACAACTGGAAAACTTCACATTGAAAAATCGTACAGTCTTAAGAATTTGGAAAAGAATGAAAGTCTACATAAATAATTGATAATCAATGAAAAATTGGAAAAATCGACAAATTGGTGGGGGCGAGCTAACGTCGTACGATCATTATAGTACCAAGTCGGTACCGTGGGGTAGTACCAATAGAAATAATCAGATTCGCAAAATTGCGATTTGTGAAAAGAATGAAATTTCACAGAAATGCTGATGTGATTATCGCGAAGCTGCGTTATCATCGATATCGTCGTTTAATAAATGTGAATTTTCCGCTTGACGTGCGCATTTACGACATGCTGTCAATTTGACAAATTGAAATATAAAGATATAATTTAATTTTTTAAATCCTTTATGAGAACCTAGACTGGTGCGGCGCAGCGCGAACAACAGATCACTAATTGACATAGAAGAAAAAAAAATGTATTTCCCGATTAATTGGAATTGTTTTGTCGGATGTGAAATTACTCAGAATCAATAAGGAAAATTTCCTGAAATTCATCATACTGTAATACTTGGATGATTTAATATGTCGATACAATAGTAAATTACTTAATGGATTTATAATGAAAACATTTTAATTCCGTAAACCGATTTTCAAAAGCGCTAGACTGTTTCGTAAATTTATCTACGCAGTTCATACTTTGATTAATTGGCCCGTTGATAATTGTTATCGAATAATAAGGATAACGTGGATCTTGTTAGTGTAAAATGACGTAATTGACGTATAATTAGCGATGCTAATTAAATTATTGCATATTTTTTCAACGGTAATAATTGTCTCCTAAAATCCTAATTACCTTTGGCACATTGCAGCATCACGTTGCAGCGAGGATAAAAGTAACATCTTAAGTTTTGACATTTTAACGCAGTTACCAACTCGTCCAATGCGAGAAGAACGTGTCTTGAGAGAGTATCAGGCGCCCAGCTTCTGAGAGGATCTGGACCAGCTCTTTCCAAGGACCACCAATGAATTGTCTTAAGAATATGACGGGAGACGACCCTGAGAAAATCCTGTAACAAGATATTTATTTTATAAATTGAAATAAATACAGCGGAAACCCGTAAGCTTTAATTATCCATCACAATATCAAAACGAACAAAGAGCAATCGGACGAAAAAATATATAACCATTAAAACAAAAAAATCCGCCATTACGATTCATGGTATAAATTTCCTCTACAAATAAGAAAACGATTGCTTCCTATCGAAGATCGATGGGTAGAAATATGAAAAGATAACAAGGAGCATCTCTGATTGATATTCAGACAAAAGTAATTGATATTCAATTTGTAAGTTTTGACGTCCCGACGGTACGGTTTACGGAATATGGCCGCCGTTTCTATAATGGCAGATCAGTCAAGGATTTATGAAAGAATTTTAGAAGCGAAATCCGTCCCGTGGGAGGCAGTTGAGGTTATTGTTTATTTGAAATAATAATAGTAAAAGAACGAGGCGAGAGATCTTAAATCGATTCTACTTTTCTGATTACGGCTTTTTCCCTTGGTCTTTCCAAAGGTCGTACCACAGGAATACATTCAAAGGAAATAATGCATTATCACGGGAGCGAGCGTCACGGCACGATTTCGCAATAAACAATTCCAGCCATTAAAGATAAAAGAACAGAAATACTGTCGAGTATCGTGACTAAGATATCCCTTAATATAACATCTAATGAAATACGTGAAAATCTAAAAAAAAAATAAATTCTACTACAATGCATCCGTAGCGTAAATAATGCAGAGAATTAAAATACGACATTTTTCAACATCTTTTTTTTGCTGATTGATAATTATAATTTTCATGTATAAAACCGACCTTATCTTTCATTGGCAAATCAAGCGATCGTCTACCTCGCAACTGATCAAGAATTTCCATGAGAATCGACTCCGTAAGAGAGGGTACACTGTCTTCTGAATAATGACGATTCGTAATTGTCTCAACAGTTGGTATCCGAATCTTCCACAAGGTGGCACGATCTTCGCACCGAGCACCAGGATGTGGACCGACGGCGACGACGTACATACCCTAAAAAATAAAATTGATATCAGTGACTGTATCAACACATTTGTTGAAAAGAAACAATTCTTAAACTAACAAAAAAGCATAACCACAGGATGAGCCATATCGAATCAAACGTAATAAGATCTTATTTATACTGAAGTATGTATAACTATATAAAAATCAAAACACATCATCTTTCTTGAGTATATAGAGAAAAATTAAGAAGACCTTTAGGAGATGTAGCCTTGACTTATTATATAATTCTTGTTAATTATTCATTTTTAACCTTATGCCTCATGAAGGCGTCGCATATGGTAATAATTCCGACTTTTTTTACCGTGTTATTCTTACGGCGAACAGAGAAAATATTCTCATCGTTATTATACGCGACTCGTTTCGACTATTGTCGTCAGCGCTCTAATTTCACAGTAGTTTATTTCGCAGCACCTATGTAAATGAGTACTTGAGAAGGATAGTTTGTTTGCATAAAAATGACTGCGGCATTTGCATGCAACTGGAAAAGAACCTCCGCAAGTGGAACAGCACGCCTGAGGGTCTGAGCTTTATGAAAAGTGTCCCTATTCCAGCGGAGAAGAAGAAGCCCTTTTAGCATCCGGTCTACCCCTCTGGTTGACATATATTACAATTTTTTTTTTCTACCTACTTTAGAATTACATTCACTTGGAGGGTTGAACCATTTTTTTTTGTTCCTTTCGAATAACGTCCCTCTAGCTGGAAAATACGTAGCTACAGATATTTCTTATTCTTAATTTGCATGTATGATACTGTGATCGTTTAACGTTGGATTAAAATATAAAAATTCAATTGATTACTTTATAAGATTTTGTAAAAGGTTCAACTAACGCTCTGGGCTGCCGTGAAGTGGAGCAAAGCATCGCAGTGATGAAGTGGTACTCTTCGAGGATAATCTGCGAGGCTGGACCAGGATGCTGTGGCTGCTCCAATTAACAATCTGACTTCTACTTCGTTGGCTTTTTTCGAAGACGTTCCACCTAATCCAATTTTTAATAAAATACCAGTAGCATCTTCGACTATAGCCACACGATGATCTCGTGGTTCTGGAAGCGTTCCCTCGGACGTTGCTAAAAATAATACATTAATATTTCTTATAAAATCAATCGTATTGACAAATCACAATTCATTGTTACATTCAATTTTTCTTTTTTTTTGTGCTCCATCCATCATCTCCAAGCGTTATTTTACCTGATTGCATGAGATGAGATAAAATGGCGCAAATAGAAAACTTCAAAGCAAGTTGAATATTAAAATAAAAGTCTGGGAGATAACAGCTAATTGCATCTTATAAAAAAAAAATTATCAAACGTTTCGCACGGAGACTGTGTCCTATTTTTATATATTTCCCTTATTTCTACGTGTCAGAGATCAGAATAATACATAGATGGTTTATACCTATATACATTATACTCAACGAGAGGGAACCATCTAAAGTATTTTTTTTCAGGACAAATAAACTTGACGGATCTCATTCCTTTTTTCCCTTCGACTAACGAGGTAAGTTCGATAATTTACTCGTTCCTAAGCTCGTAGCGGAATTGTTTTGTGGCGGCCATTATTTTAAATCTCTGCCAGTTATAATTAAACAACTCCACTCAACCGTTTCGTTCTGATTTATAAGACACCCGCTATATTGAATTACCCGGTTGCCTTTCTCGGCTAATGTAATATACGGTAGGAAAAGGCGGCAGTACATATATATATATATATTTATATACCTTGTACGGAAAAATGAAAATATACCTAAAGAGAAGGACAATAATTGTTTTAC
>JARPRG010000041.1:391007-460828 GCA_031001745.1 Hartigia nigra
ATATATATATATATATTTATATACCTTGTACGGAAAAATGAAAATATACCTAAAGAGAAGGACAATAATTGTTTTACTGATAATAAGCTACAAGAATGCAATATAAGAGGTATACTAACGAGATAAAATGATGTGTCTATGTTATTTATAAGTTCTCGTAAAACATTTTTTCTACTTGCTAACGTAATGATGGTAATACGAGAATTCATTAAATATCCAATATTTTCACATCAAAATATTATAAAGTATAAGTTTGACGAAAGAACAAAACATTTTTAAAGGAAACGGTATTGCCGTATAAATTGTACAATGTAATATCTGGATACACCTTGTAGTTTTTAACGTATCCAGGTAGTAAAGAATTGAATGACTCATTCGCAAAATTAATATCCAGCTTACATCCAGATATTAAAGCCAATTTACGCAGCTCCCTTTATTGAAACTAACATTAGCCATTTTGGTCGGTTTATAGAGGAAGTTAGGTGTCAATATATATATTTTTACCAGGCCCAAAGAAAATCCGGCAGTGATCCGGCTGTTTAAGTATATTGTTAAGGACCTCAGGATCTACCACTTGTCCAGGAGTGAAGCACGTTCTCTCGTCGACTGCTTTTATAGCTTCTGAAATTTAATTCTGTTTATTTATTTTATCACGTATATATTTTTCCATCTAACTCGTTTGATTACCTGGTTTTGTTGCAGCTGCCAAAAGATTCGCTAGCCTACTCTTTATCAAATCCCTTCTGATTCTACCTGCGGGACCTAAAAATTCACTCCAGGATTCTACTCCTGATCCTCGTATCCGGAGTCGTGCGAATCCTGGCATGGACGTATCTTCTTCTATATTCACTGCTGATTCATTGTTTTGGAGTACAGTGGGAGTTGACAATGCGTCCAGCCGAACTAAATACTCGAATCTTAATTGCTGTTGTTTTTCATAAATTAATTCTCTTTTTTTTTTAATAGCGTTAATTTGCAATAAAAAGTACATTTCGATTTACCTTTATTCTACGTCGTTCATTTAGCGATACCAAAAACATGCTAGAAAATCTAGAATCAAGGCTACCAACAGCCACAACCAGTCTTTGAACTAATCTTTCCACTATTCCTTCAATTTCCGCTATTTCTGTTAAAACTACAATAATAAATATCTCTATTTTTAATATAATATTATACAATACATTAGTCACATTATATTTAACCATTAATTTTAATATTTCGATATATCTTGCATATAGGAAACAATGTTATTCCATCTCCCATATGGTCTAGTGGCTAGGATACCTGGCTTTCACCCAGGAGGCTCGGGTTCGATTCCCGGTATGGGAATTCTTTTTTTTTTTATTTTTAAACTAAAATCAACTTACCGCAACGACGTTCCTCCTCTAAACTTTTCAAAAAATACGCATTGAGACTATCCAACTGATCCTTTGTAAAAGTCATCTTCGTTGCCATTAACCTAAGTCCACCGCCCTTACAAGATATTCCACTCGGTGCACATCCCATGATGCTTATTCGAAACAAACTAGAACAAAATAAAATGCAATGTTCAGTATTAAACCGGAAAACCAATCCGTTAATGGATAATATAAAAATACTCGTTGCATACGAATCATAACTGATTCATAAGGATATGTAACATTTATTTGTTTTAACAACAAACTCCAATAATCCGCATGAATAAATGATGATTTATAGTTACCAAAACGCGAGTAAATCGAAACTATAATAATACCATACTGCTAAAGTCAGCAATGTTAATACCAACAGAATAGATAGTAAATCATAATTACGTATTATCGTTATACCCGAGATCAAATTCTAGTCTAAGGCGACTTTATTATAATAAAAATCTATTAACAGTTGGCACCATAAATCAAAATCGAACAAGAGTTCTACTTTAATAGGTAAAAGAATATATATATTGCCCAAAAGAAATTAATGGAAAATATTTTCCCGCTGGGAATATATCTCCTTCTAGAGTGGAGCCTGCGGCGGGATTGAAGAGGGTCCGCGCGATCGTAAGCACGTGAAGGTCCTTGATTATGTTTGGGGTACGTGACTACCAGTCCGAATCCTTATACTCGTCGCTCTTCCATTTGAAAGCCTTTGCAAAATAGCCCCTAACATTAAGATTAAACAACAGCACAATACGTAAATACCACACGATCCAAAATTTCCAAAAGAGAAATCCAAGCTTGCTTACATTGGCTGAGGTGAAAGTCTTTTTCAGGTGATGCTATGTCAAATTTAGACATTAACAACGAACCTCGATTACGTTACAATTATATATTAAATCGCCGTTAGCATTGTAGACGCAAACCGTGAATCACTAGAAATGAGAAAACCATATGGCATTTACTGGAGCCAGTATTAACTGCGTCAAGTACGTGTAAACGATATGAGAAAATAATTATATTAGTTTTCACTAACAGAATCATAATGCAGCATCTAGCAAGCAAGGATTACTGTAAATAAATATATGACGTAATACAAATATAATATATATGGACAGTCATGAATAGAATTTTTTGACATGCATAAGAGGGAACGTTTTCGATTTTAACGTAAAATAAAAATATTGAACGCTTCGCAGTCAATTCAATTTGATAAGCTATTGATGGAATACCCTGTACAACGACCACTGTACTGCTATTGCAGTGCAATTGGGAAATCATTTTTTTTTTCATGGAATTGGTAGAACTGCAATTGCCGTGGGAACGAGCAGGAAGAACAGTCAGTATTAGACTATATATATGTATATAGATATAGCAGGTATGAATAGGCTATATAACATAACCGTATAGAGAAGGCCGCAGCGAATCAGTTGGCTCGTAGCCACAGTCGCAGCAATCAAATCCATTCTGGTTAATTGATTTGAAAATTATCACATGAGATAACCAATGAAATTAAGTTGCATTCACTGACTCGAGACAGTCTTTGAAATATTTAACGTCCGATAACCTGCGAATTCAGAATAGAGTTCTTTATTTGCATATGTCAAAGAGAGCTCCCGTATAAATTAAATTAAGAAAAGTCTGTGAAAATCAATTCGATACATTTTTTTTTTCAATGGAGAAATTATATAGATGTTTTAATAAAAATAACATATTTGACTGAAATTCGATATTCTTTCTGATCTTATAGGAACAAGATGGTGGACCCTGAATTTTACATATAAAAATCCTTTTCAACGACCGTATATTTGGTTATACTGAATATAACGAGTTTTTCAACTTCCTCATTGAATTTCATCGATTTTCTCCAGTTTTATAGATACGGTCGTCCTACATTTATTTCCAAAGAACCGATGCTGTCCCTTTGGATATGAAGATCAAACGACACAAGATATACGATTAATGCTAGTGGGTTCACATGAGGGGAAACCAAACGTGGTATAAAGAATAGCTGATGAAAAATACCATTTTGGCAAGATGTATCAAGTAATATAAAAAGAAAAGAAATATATCCTAGAACAAGTTAAAAAACATTTGCATGACACATATAATTCTAAATCCCGACCGATATACCATTTGGGTAAAAAAAGAATTTTCCTGATATAAATTGTAATAAAATAATTTCATATCAATCATAATTTCACGCATCTCTTAACCATCCACATGTACCATATAGGTATAGAGAGACTTTATGAGGGAGAATGGTTTTTACGTAGACTCTAAAAAAAAAGTTCCAAATCACTCTCGTCGACGTTGCAACATTATTCGCGCGAAGAAAAGCTCCAAAATGACGACTAGCACGGAAAAGGGCCTGAAAGTGAGATCGTTAAAAGTCCGGCAGTAAATTCAACGATTCGTAACGGACGGGACAGCTGTCGTAAAAGCTCGGCTAGTTGAGCCAGGTCAATTAGGCCTCGCGAAAGGGTTCACTAAGAAGACTCGACAATAATGAAGATGAATGAAGAAATTCTGTGTCTCTGTGTTTTTTTTCTTCACTGTTTTCCTTCTTCTCTCTATCTAATCCGACGTAAATCAATCTCTAGACTTAAAACTGTTCTATAGTGTAAATCACAGCTACTGCCGCTACGGCCAGACGGTTAAGGAATCCTACGGAGAATGCACATTGCGCATTCCTTACAAATTCCGTGCATACATTCATGTCAACTGGCTGCGAAGCCCTAGCGTGGATCTGCATATTGTCTTTTTCAAGGGACTACTTTACAGGCTACTACTACTATACGGGCCGTTAGTATTATACAAGCCGCTATTACTAACAGTGGCTACTACTACTAAACCTCACGAGTTACCGCGGCTGCTACTATAGTAGCTGTTACTCTTATACTGCCTGTTACTATCGGACTACTAATATTAGGCACAATGTTACTATTATATAGAATGTTATTAGTGTAGTCAATGTAAAGCTGTTACCACTACAGTCTCTTTGAAGGTAAAACATTTTGACACAAGTGTACGCTTTTGTTGTTATAAAACTAAGAATGAAAATTAGGCAACGTGATAGCCAAACAAAATTACCTTACTGTGCGCATGCTTACATATTCCAGAATATCATTGATACAACTCTTTGTAGACCGTAACACACTTTTCCATTTCACTTGAGATGGGTATTTTTCATTAAAGAGACAAATCTGACATGTTTACACAGGAGCAATGAAAACCATACTACTACAAAGTATAGTTTAAGAAAAATAAATAAACGTTCCGCCAACGCGTATCTGATCGTTCTAGTGTAAAATTTATGTATAGCTGGTTGCCTGTGCTTGGCGCGAGTCTTGACCGCGTCTATTGATAAGCAATGACAATATTCACTTGGCAAAGAAAATCATAACTTTAGATATAGGATTAATTTTCCAATATGTACCTTGGTGATAAGCGATGCAAGTTTGACTCAGGTGATGAACAGCTAGTTCAACTAGAAAGTCCTTAGGGTATATAGGTTAATGCAGCCAGCACAGGACGTCATTTATCAGATCCTGAATTCACGTGTAAAACAAACTGCATCCTTATATACGAAGGCTGCGTTGTATATAGTCCAAGAATCGATACGTATCAATCTTCGCACTGTATATTATTTTATTACGAATCAAACCAGCTCTAGTAAATTGTATTTCTGCAGATAAAATTGCTTTTTTTTCTATTAAGGTTTACACTATGGATTCAGGAGCTGCTGACTCTTACTAACAGAAACGCACGAGAATACTGAATCAATGTTATTTTGTCAAGCATACCCAAAGCAGTTTCCGTAGGCAGGCTGAAATATTGTTGCCACTATGTAATTATGGTTTAATAAATGTATACTGGACAACTATTTTCCCGTCGCATTCAGCTCGCTCGTGACAATGCATCCACGCTCCCCGACTGACTACCGGAATCACTTCCGATTCCGATTGTTGTAACTTCACTTCCGGTCGTTGGGTGCGCCCATGACACACTAGTCCTTTCGGGCTATACTTTTCCTATAGTAGAGCTCAACATAGCAAACTGTATTATATACTTAGGATTTTTTAGGCGGCCTCGAATAAAATTAATATTTTTATTGTCTATAATTTTTTAAATAATCACCATCTCTTTAGTACATTTTTTACCTACAAATTCTTCACGTTTCACAGTGTTTAAAAAATGTCTAAACCAATATCTAGTATCTAATGTGTGTGTGTGTATATATATATGCTTTTCATTGTGTATCATTGTAACAAAGCCGTTCGCATAACGAGGATACTTGACGTGAAGAAAGAGCGAGGTTTCTTTGAAAAATGGACGATGAATCCTGTATGTGTTACCATCATATACAGAAGAAAAGAATAAAAAAAAGTTATGAACATACCGACTATTTATTCCTCCCGAAGGATCAGGTAGGATTTGCCAGAATGCGGTGAGGAGATTGTATCTAAATTTAAAATCAGCGTCACGTGCAGAGCTTCGAGCTCAGGGATAAAAAAATGAGCCAAAACAGGATTAAATCCGCAATTCACCCCAAGCCACAAAATTATTCTTTCTTCATTTAAAAATCTTTTTAATTTCTACATACGTACCAGGATTTCAAATTTTTCTTTATTGCGTCATTACACACATACCGTACAGTTCCACCTATCGCCCTCGTCAGTCAAAATTTGCACGGAAACAACCCTTTGTTTCTTTTAATTCCGTTACATTGTGGAATTAAAGGTGCTTCCACCCGAATTATATAATAAATCAGGAAATAAATCAGAGATAAACACGTAGAAAAGCGATTCGGCCAGATTGCGAGGTAGCAATTTTCTCCTTCCTACCCTTATTTTAGCCCACCTACGATTCGCCTCCATTATAGTAACATGCTATGCTATATATTCCCTATGCAGCAAACTATAACTATACTTGTATCTTGTACACTTTCGACGTTAGCATAGTTTTAACAGACAGTATATATATATATATACACACCTACACATACATATACATATATATGTAAGAGGGCTTGTTTTGTAACTTTAAGAAAGTGCAAAGAGTGCTTCCCTGCGTATTAATAAAAGAAAAACAGCAAAAATACAGTTGTAAAACAAGGACGAGATTTTTCATTTTATTAATTTTTAAACGGACTACTGACATACACTGTCATAAACTTAAATTTTTTACTAAAACGTGAAGCAGTTTTACTTTTTCACATACCTAAGTGAATGTTATACACAGCTTGAAATTGTTCCGGTAATTTCGACGTTGCAAACCGGCGAAATTACAGATGTCACTCGTCGGAACTTCCATACGTACGTGCATGCATGTATGTCGTGTGCAAGGCGACGTGATATTTCCGAGGAAACGTAGCTGAGACACGTGTTTCTCTAGATTTTGAGTGAGCGACGTAAATGAATCTCAGGCAGTGCTTTCGATCAAATATAAACTACAGAAAAGCCAACTTGCAGTTAATGGAGATACATCGTTCTCTTTGTTTTCTCGTCTGTCAGCATTGAATTCCTTATACCGATTTATTACTATAGTCCTGAACCGTTTGCGTAACAGAGGGTTTAAAAAAAAACATGATCGAAAAGCGCCAAGGAGCGCTATCGGCCTAAATGCGTTGGCTTTTCTCGACACAAAATCTGAAGAGCGCGAAAGTGGCTCGTGGTACGCAAACGGTGAAACGATATAAGATATATCTTTGAGTTACGTGATCAGTTCTATTTGAAAGGTCAAATTTTTATATGCAATCGTGCGAGAGTCCACTGATAGAATGTATATTAATTCATAGAGGTATTATAAAAACGGTAAGACGTTTTATACAGCATTATACATTATAAATATATACTTCTTATGACGTGGGTATAATATTATAGGTATGTTTCAAATTTCATTGCCGGTACTGCGAGCATAGCTACGTCTCTCTTATATTCATAAAGACGCAACGATATTCTCAGTGAATGTTGAGGTCGATTCAATCCTAATAAACTCATCTTGTACAATTACACTTTCACTATGTAAATTCACAAAAAAGTAAAGTTATATAAACGTGACGACATACCGTTATAGTTTAGCAGTTTTCGCATTCACTGAAACATAATATGATATAAATTTTCATTGTATCGTGTTACATAAGTGACAAAAAAAAATGAGTAATGTTATTCGAGCAGATAAGATTATAGTTTTTCTGAGTTAAATGTTATGTTTATAGATGTGAAAATCTTTGGGTACGGTCAGGAATGAGGAACGGAGGGTAGCGACATCGGACGAGTTTGTAGGGAATTGGACTTGATCTGATTTTCTGAGCGTAGCAGAATGGCACGCGATTAAACCTAGAATCTGACAAGTATAAATAAAATTGTGTGTAAAAAAGGTATCTGTGTCGTAAAATGGCGTCGGCTTATATTAAAGATGATCAAGGTAAACTCGCGCCGTGGCCGAAACCGCTTGTCGCATTCGCATGTGCTGCAAGTTAGATCTAACCTCGATCACGTAAACAATTTCCTTATATGTCGTACGGAATTCGCGATTTTGTTTTTCACAAAGACTTATCATGATCTCATATTGGTTTTGTATTTATTTATGAATTCAGCAAATTCTTATAAACGAAAAGGAATATTTAAATGGTTTTGGAAACAATTTTCAAGTTAGTCATTGATCACTTAAAAACAGAAATTAAACTGGGCCCAATTTATAGACTTGTTGCTCTTAATTATTTTTATTACTAGAAAAAAGATATAGTATATAATAGACTACTGTCATGATGTTTTAATATGCAAAGAAATTATGCATTCTTATGATTGCGTGTACATTGTTTAAAACATACTAGCATTCTGTACTGTAGATTACCTGTTGTAGGATATAAATATGTTAAATGTAAGATAAACACGTTTTATCATATAGGAAAATTTTAATAATTTCTTAGGAGGAACGTTCATCCCTGCCAGTCAACGACCAGATGGTACCTGGCGCAAACCACGAAGAGTGAAAGATGGCTACGTACCTCAGGAAGAAGTTCCACTGTATGTAAATTGTTATTGATACTTGCACTATTTACTTGTCAGAAATACTAAATATGTTGTCATTCATTCTTTCGATTTTATCAGGCAAGCATTTACCATTTGCCATGTTGAATCGTAATATTAATATAAATATTTAACAAGCAATATTCATACATACCGATCTGTTAGACACCATTGATTATTATTATTAGTATTTGTTTTGTTGTAGGTACGAGAGCAAAGGTAAACAATTTGTTAAAAACTTACCAACGTACCCTGTCGGTATGACTCCGGAATATGTAGCAGCCCATAAGGCCAAACGCGAAGCTCAAGCAAAAGCTTCACCAATTCCTGGTTTAGTGATTCAAACTGAAAGCAAAAAGAAGAAGAAAAAGAATAAGAATAAGACTGTGGACACAGTGAGCGAAGAGCTATCTAAAACTACAATATCCGAACCTGAAATAGTTAATAAGTCACCTGCCGAAGCTAGTTTGGATCCGACAAAAAGATTGCGAAACCTCAGGAAGAAAATACGAGAGATAGAGGCCTTGGAATTAAAAATCAAGAATGGAGAGATCAAAAGTCCTGAAAAGGAAGTCCTTGATAAAATATCTCGAAAAAAGGAAATTCAGCAAGAAATAAAACAGCTCGAAACCAAACAGTAGACAATATCAACTCAATTCTGCATTGGTACAAATCGCCTCGTGCCATTGATACTGTGGAAAGGTGAACCTTGCCCAAATCCACTGTGTAGCATCGGCATAGAGATATATTTTACTGGTTTTAATTCTCTCTCGACTCGAATGGCATTTTTGTGAATTGTCTGAACATTTGTCTTTGTAGAACGACTCGACAACATATTGAATTGTACATTTATACGTGAAAATTAAATATAATTATTACTACTTTTAACGTCTCGCATTAAAGCTCTTCACGATCTGAATCGCGCGTTAATAAACACTGCCTCAAGAACAATATCCTTTTTTTATTTTAATAATTTACATAATTTCATAAGATTCTCCCTGTTGTACATACGGCCTAAAAAAAAACTCAGAGTACTTTCACAATAACTTCAGATTACAAAGAACAATGGAATTTCGGTAAAAATTCAGC
The DNA here is from genome assembly GCA_031001745.1 of Hartigia nigra. Taxonomy (NCBI): domain Eukaryota; kingdom Metazoa; phylum Arthropoda; class Insecta; order Hymenoptera; family Cephidae; genus Hartigia; species Hartigia nigra. Next base: position 400,528 of record JARPRG010000041.1, read on the forward strand.
TGGACGTGCTCACAAAAATATTTACAAGTTGTCCAATGATAGAAAAGTGACACGACTGAAATTCGACATGAAATGATTGCTTGTTGCTGCGTAAAATTATACGTAATTCTATTGCTGTGTGTTGTGGCCCTGATACCAGCATCAATTCTATTCATTTACAATCCTCATTGGCTGGAAACTAATAAGGATCTTGAAACGGCCGAAGCGGACAAGGAGTTCAGGCTCGGGGAGGTATACGAAAGGAGGAGGCATACGAAAAAATATACATTTCGATATTTTTATATTCATATATACACACCACGATACTGTAACCTTAATAAGATCACAGACTTTAAAGTATTGAAGAACGTTTTAAGTTTCTCTATTAAAAAGAGCATAAACCACAAGAGAAGCCTCCATAATGTATGTATTCATGGACTAAAATGGTATTTGGCAAACCTAGTTTCATCTTCAAATTTGCATACATATTGTAATAATCATATACATATCGCGTTATATATTATAATATACAATGCAATCTAGTACGTAGAACTTAATCATTATTCTTGTATAGTAAAAGCTATGTTTTCACCGGAGTCGACGAGAATGGAAATACATAAATGTATATCTATACGTATTTCAGCTTTCGACTTGGCTCCGGTGGAAACGTGGTCAATATTGTTGCTTCGATGATATAATAATACAACAATACGATTCAAAGTATAAATCTGATCAATTTCGTCCCTGTACAGAGATTCAAACGTGCTACGATTGGCTGATACGCATAACATCAAAATTTCACAACTACACGGTCAAAGAAAGTCTTGAAAAGAAAGAAATCCTGAATAAGTTTAATAAGGTAAATAATACAAATCAACAAATAAAAGAAAACCTTTAGTTTGATTTCAAATTAAAATGTGATTTTGTTAGGAGCAATATTACTTAAATAAATAAACTTAACAATGAGTAGCTAGACTAGACCATTAGTATTAATACATATTAAGTACAAAAACTTACAAGTAATATAAAAATCTAGTTTTAATTATATCAACTGAAAAATCTGATATGAAACAAATCCTGTTTACGTTTACATTGTTTTTATTATTTCCAAAGATTACACTTATCCTCAGGATTCATTGGACTTCCTTTAGGACATTGAAATGCTTCGCTGAAACCTTGTGTATTTGACACTGTTCCAATCACCCTGAGTCGTCCTGTACTGTGTTCGTCAGTCTTTGCAGCATACAAAAGATATTCCGGCCTGACTGATTCGCACCAAGTCTGTACAACAACAAAGATTTAAGAACAATTCAGCTAGGCATAAAGATTCACTAAGAATTTTTGGTGGGTAACAGCTTTACAAAATATTATATAAAAGTAAAAAACTGATCAGAAAAATCATATAAAATATACTTTCGATGAACCAATGACATATTCAGGTATGTTTTTCTTTCACAGATGAACAAGATGCACTTTAATCTTTTTATTTTAACTAAATGACCTGGATCTGTTATCTGTTGCTGAGAGTATTTGCTGTTATTATACAAGTGATTGGCGTGTTCTTCTCTTGGGGGCTTTTGTGCTGCTTCCTCTTCGTCGTGATACCAGCTGCGATTTATTATTATGTCTTTCATACGCAACCGGATTACGTGTACGTCAATATAACTGACATATCTGTGACGGATATTACTCTACCCGTAGATGGCGAATAGAAATGTAGAGCGTAAAAAGATATAAGTGAAAGTGCAAGATGCGAAATGCATCTGCAATCTAAAAACGATACACTCGTGTCTTTCTGGAATGAATTAAATAATTTTGCGAATTGTATGGTCGTTCTTTATAATATTTTTTATTTCGATATTTATGCAAAATTATTGTGCCACGGTGCCACTGCGATCGCTCTTTACGCGTCTTAAATATTGTTTAACATTAACCATCGTGAACGATATTGTTGAGAGAATAAGAAACGACGTCGTTTAACAACTGATATTCACGCCTGTCTGTAGGGACGTCATAACGATGCAATCACCAATCCACATTTAGGTATTTATGGACTTTTTTCTCGCGTCTATAAGACACTTTGCAATTATCCTAATTACACCGCGATTCATATGAATTTCAAATTTTTCCATAATAACTGCACTTCAATAATTGACGGATACGCGATGCATACTGACCGCGAGCTTAATTGGTTATGAACAGTTAATTTTTTCTTTTTTTCTTTTTCGCAACCACAGCGGTAAGTTGCGTTACTGGTTATGGTTATTTCAACAATACTTAAGAAAGCAGCGAACGTTCTATACGCAGATCGGCGTAAACGATTATTGCCTTTGAACTTGCTTTGGAATTCTGCAATTATTCAAAAGAAAATTTTTTATGTACTTACGTTGGCGAAGGACAAAAAAAAGATTTGTTGACTATTCAAATCCTCGAGTCCTGGAAGTCTGTCCTCGATTAATCCTTTAGCTGCTAATTTCGATTGATAAGCCTCATAAACAGCTTGAAGTCCTGTGGTGTCGGCAATATTTTCACCTTGAGTCAGTTCGCCATTTGCCTGAATATTTAATAAAATTAAATGAAATGTTTGTAAACGTGGGTAATAGAAATATTTTAAAAATATGTCTTGTGGATACATACAAAAATTATATCGTTAAACTCTTTTATTTGGTATTTGTTAAATTGATTGACGAAGCACTCGGCTCTCTTATTATAAGCTTTTATAGTTGCATCCGACCACCACTGAATTGCATTTCCGTTCTTGTCAAATTGACGACCTAAAATCGACAGTTTTCGATTATTTATTTGGGATAAAAACTTTATTCTTTTATGAACACATTACGATTGCTGTATTACCGAGATCGTCAAAGCCGTGAGATATCTCATGACCAATTACGGCTCCGATTGCTCCATAATTAACAGCGCTGGAATAATACAAATTGTTCATATTTCTGGAATGTACGGCAACAGCAAAATTATTGTAATTTACTTGGGCTGAGATGCACTGAAGAATGGAATTTGAAGGATCGCTGCTGGAAATGCTGTAACACGATAAATAATTTTTATCGAATAATCCAATTGTCAATGCATCGATGAATAATTTAAACTCACTCAAAGAATTAACACTGGGACTATAAAATGCATTCACGGTAATGGGTGCCGCTGTCCACCTGCAACAAAAAATATTGTAAAATATTTAATTCGCACTTTATAAGTGTAAAATACAATTTTATTACGCACTCGGTCTTGTCTACCGGTTTTCGAAGATTTCTCAAAGTTCTCCTCAACGAGAATTTCTTGTAATTCAATACATTATCAAAGTAAGACGGTCCCACTCTCATCTATAAAAAAAATATTCAATGAAGAAAATATAAAAAAAAATGAAAAAATAGCAATTCTCAAAAACCGGAATACTCACGCCCTTGTAAAAATGCAAAATTGCTGAAACATTTCTGTACCAATCAGGAAAGCCAATAAATTCCATCATATTGCTAAGTTTCTCCTTAGCCGCGAATTTAGTCTCGTCGTCCATCCAATCGGCGCGCGAAATTTGAATATCCAATGCATCTTCAATCTCTTTAACCATGTCCATAGCCTTTAATGAAGATAAATAAATTATTTCCCAATAAACAGTATAATCGCGCAAAAACCTCAAGACTCACAGTCCTTTTCGATTCTTCCGGAAAATATTTTTGTACAAACTGATAAGACACGGCATGCCTTAATTGATTTTCGGAAACACACGTCTGCCACCTGCAAATGTAATAAATCTTACTTAACAAACACAAACAACACGAAACTTGATCATTGAAATGTCATACGATGCTAATAAGGAGAATCAACCATAATTGCACAATTGAAAGACGCAACGAATACATAACTGCACGTTATGTAACGCGCATAATAAAAGTCAGTTACAAACCGTGGTTCCTGTTCCATGACACCAAATAAATTCTTTATCACTGCAAAAGTGATGTTCCTCATTTTCTCACTTGTGAAGGAGACCATGCTGCTCACGAATCTCCAATGAAGATAATTTACTGAAAGAACATTTTGAATATTAAAATTGAATACGTAGGCGAAACTATAATTGACGTATAGGCCAGTATTAATTTCAAAATTATACCAATTGTTCTTTCGGGAGTTTTTTCAAGAACACCGACAAGCTTAAAAATATATCCCATTTCCAAAAGCAAAATCTTCTCTGTAATTTCCACTTGAATTTTGGCCTCGTTAAACAAATTTTGTATAGTCTTCAACCAGTTTATCTGCACGTACATTAATATCACGTGAGAACAATGCATAATTGACTTACTTGAAGATTTCGTTACCTTTGTTTTTGCACTCCTAGGCAATGCTTTGTTGTACCATTTTTGTAGTCTATGAATAGTAATGCGATTATACATGCGATCTATGTCTCGCCTCATTTCTTCAGGAGACGTGATCTAAAAAAAATTAAACTAAGACCAGTGCGTGCCAGAGTAAAAAAATGGTAATAAAAAATAATAATAATAAAAAGGCAAAATACCTTAGCCAATTCGATCTCAAAGTTAATCATATCCTCAACGTCCTTGGATATCGCTTGCGAACTCACATCCAGATGTTTGGATTGAGCAAATGCCAGTGCAACTTCCTCTATATACTTAGTGTAAGTTGCAATTTGTTCTTGATATTGTTCACGGTCAACCAACATTGATCGTGGTAAGATAAAATCCGGCTGATCCAACTATTAAATGTCACAGTTCAGTAATATTCAAATCAAATAAAATTGTCAATTCATAAAAATTAATCAGAATGTCGAATATGCCTGAACTGAGTGGTTTCATCCTGAATGTATCTTAGATATTCGAGATGACTAATGGAGGTGAATGAACTGAATAAAAATGCATACTAACCATCAACAGGTGTACGTTGGCATCCTTTAAATCTGCCGATACTGTAAAACTATACAGAGTTGCGTCTCCGTTTAATCGCGAATAATTATCCTGAATCTGTTGCCAGGATATCCTGCTGCTGTTCCATTCAGATGCTCTCATAATCATCGGCCAGCCGCCATTTTCTTCCAGAATGATTTCCAACGGTTTTATACCACTTTTCTCAATGGCGTCTAAAACGAAAATCAGATACTATCTAATATCCAAAATTCATTCTTACTCTTCCGTACGGTGAAAGACGTGTTATCAAAAATCTATTAATAATTTTCTAAACATAATATTCATGCATATATCAATCGGTAGATCATTAGATTCTAAGCAAACTCGCGAATATTAAAAAAAAAAATATATTAGCAAGTTATAAGTATCAACATAGCCATAGATCTTTGTCTCAACACACTTTAACATTATGACAGGATATTTGCAGCCAATAGCGTCTGCAGCTTCTGTTTTACAATAATCACATGATACTGAACATCGAAGACCTTGAAATGATGAATGATGGCGATCATTTCAATGATTGAGCGATCTCGTAAATATAATAACAGATTGATCATACCTAAGTTCATGCACGATTGGTACAATTGTTTGGCAGCCTTTACCGGTAGAATGTCACTGTCCACTTTTGGTGCTTCGAGTATTACTAAAGTCAAAAAAAAGAATACGAAATTTATTCTTTCATCGTGTAAAATTTTTCTCTGCATTTTACATACATTTTTTTGTAATTTTTGTTTTAATTAGTGCCTGTACCTCGAAGACGCTCCTCATTGGTTTTTTGAATTATTACAAATTGATCCCAACTGGATGCAGTAGCTGGTATGGGATTATTTGCACGCCAACCGCCACAAGCATATTCATAAAAATCTTCGCAAGGATCAACTGACTTATTGAGACTTCTAAGAAATGTCTGGCCTGGAAATAAAATTATACGTTGGTGATTCAGTCACGCTCTACTTTTTTTTTTTCATATCACTAAAAAAAAGTGTATTGCAGTCTTTCATGAAAAATTAAGGGAACGTATTCATAGTTGAAATATCGGATCCGTTAGCAAAACGGATTACGCTCCAGTAAATGAAGTAGAAAGTTTATCGGAAATTTTAAGAAGACTCTCAACGTAATTGAACCTACCAGTAAGTTGACAGTCTTTCGTTTGACAAACTTTGACATTCTCCATTTTTTCCTGAAGACCTTTAGTGCGAAATTTTCCAAAAATCCACGGAAGTTCATCAGGTATCTGCTCTACTATCCATGGATTGAAATTTGTTCTCGAACCCGTGATCAGTGTCCCGAGAACAATGATTGAGTGTAATCTGAACGAAATAAAATACAAAAACAAAACATAAACCGTCTTGAGAAATACCACTTTACAGAAAAACATTAAGAACAGCATGAGTTACATAAAAATATTTTGAATTCGTCACTAATAAGGCACAGATAAGAACGTGGGTGATGCCTAACCAAAACAAAAAACTAAAATATCATAAGATTACGTATAATGTAATACAGGCTCTTTTTAGACGTATAAAATTTGAAATACTCTATGAAAAGTCATTATTCGAATATAAATACAACAGTACGTATAAACTTACAATAACATTTCCGTGCACGTTTTCGAGGAGTGACTTCCTCGAAGAACAGTAATGTACTGAAGTGAACGGACGAGTTCCTCGATGATTTTTCAAGTTCGTGACGACGATGACGCCTGACCAACGTTTTCATCCGGTAACCCTGAAACTCTATTTCTTCGCGAAACACTCGATTACTTAACTTTCCTATCGATAGCATTCATTACAGTACAGTAGAGTTGGACGAGTTATAATAATTAGATAATAATATTACATCCTTCGAGTCTTCCCTATTCGTATTATATCTAGAGCAAAGACAATAGTCTTTCGATTAATAATGTCAAAGTTAAAACTGCTTTTATCATTATTCAATCAGTATAATTTAACGCTGCTACAAGTGACAAGTGATATTCGTAAGAGCTTGTCATCGTTTCGAGGAAGGTTATTGTTTAATGCTTTCAAAGATACCACGGAACTCCAGATAATACGCAATTGCGTAATTCCCTTTGCGAAAAGTTCACATCGTCATACGATTTTGTGTGCATTAATGTTATATGTTGTATCTGCAAAATTGACTCTGATTGTATATTGCGAAATCTGTGCTGTACCATAGCGTGAGAACTTAGAAAAACGTATTTGTATATTTTGAAATATTCAAAAAAAATAACCGTGGGATAAAATACCAAGTGCTTCAAGGCTGTCGTCTCGACAATTTTATTACATCCCGCCTAATTGTATACGTAGCTTTATTAATGTGTTATAAGCTCTTACGTAACTCCTTTTTTAGACTTCAAAAGGACGAATTCTTACACTCATTCCGAAGTCTGCATTGTAACGTACAGCAATGAATATTTATGAGTCACAGAGTCTGTTTTAAAGTTTTAAGTGTCCTGAGTAAGCAATCTTTTTCACGTATATGTCCCACCCTCGTTTTCAAGTCTCCAGGTGCACCAACTTACAACAAGTACCTTGCAAGAACCGAACAAAAATAAATGGGGAAAATAGTTAAAAAAAACGATATAAATATCTAATATAAAAAAACAGCTAAAAACACTAAGCATTAAAGTATATCTCAAAATAAAACTAAACAAAATAACGCTAAATAAAATGTCGACATTAGTAAAGCAACCCAATAACGTAAGTATCACGATATCCTCGCGCGAGGTTCCACCAGGAAATAGGTAGTTATCGCGCGTTATCACTGATGTCTCCGTAGCATTCACGAAAGTCAGTCGGAACCAAGAGTTATCACCTCAACCGATAATACCAGCATCCGGAACGTCCCACGCCGAGTAAAAGTTGATTGAGAATCCTTTTTAAAAAATCTACATCCCACATTTGAATACTTAGTATCGTTTGGGTAATATGACGTCATAAATGATAGTACAAATCGCGCATGCGCAGTCGCGCCGATAAGCAATCAGGAATAATATAAAGGATAGCTGAAACAAGAAGGAAAAAAGATCGATAAAGTATCGATAGTATTGCATAAGCATCAGTAGTTTATTAACAGTGTTACACGCACAATCATACACAGAACAACCTTGACTGATTATAGATACCTATACCCGACATTAATTAGAAATGGCTGACTATAGCGATACAAATCGTCATCACGAATGATCACATCCGTACCGTGCACTAAGTGCGCCCGATGATAGGCTCTTTATCGTTCAAGTAATTCTAATCATAAGTTCGAAGTAATTTCTTGCAACCATCGAATTAAGAGAGAATGTGAGAGAGATGAAGGAAGGGAGTAAAATAATGGGATATATGTATATCGTTGTATAGATGAGAGAAAGGTTGGTACGTGGGCTGTCAAACCAACAAAAAAATAGAAAAACTATAATAACTCTTCGTGAGACGTAGAAAAAGTTAGTATGATCAATAAAAACATACAAGATTTTTTATATATCTAATAGAAGAGATCGATTCGAAACTGATGATTTGTTTAATGGGACAGGTGCATTTTGGGGGGGGGGGGTTAAGTTATCGGTAATAGTAAAGGTACGTCATACCGCGTGGGGTTTTTCTTATTTAATTCTTTTTGTATACTTTGTCAAACGCGCGAAGAAAATAATAACAACCGATATAAGAATAGCGCTCACTATATCGTACAACTTGGAATCTTTTTATTCCTCGCTATTTTATTCATTTAAATTTCTTCATTCGCTGATCAATCGTATATGCGGCTTTCTCGCTATTTGGTACACTAAAACGTACGCTTGAGATCTGTGCGATGCCGCTAGTCTTTGCGAGTCGTCGAAAACGATACTCGATATTCTTTATTATCATGATATCATTTTTAATCGTTTAATCCGTCTAATTATGTTAGTTCATTCGGTTATATTCCTCCCACGCTTCAAGAGGGTAAGACAAGATTTCTTGATTCGCTGAAATTATTTTTACCCTAAGCGTCGCGCGTCTCCGATGCAGGCATATATTTTATTAAATTAAACCACTCCGTCCAGGGAGCTGCCTAGTTCGGGTTTTTTAATTCCACTTAGTTCAAATATCGTCCATCTTCTTAACTATTTCATAATCCATATAAACAAAATCGAATCGGCCGATTTTTCGATTCGTGCGAGCTGTCCGCCACAGACGGTTCACTCGCCAAAACAGAGTAACAAGAGAAATTGGAAGTCAGACACATCAAGGTGTTGATGTTTATATTATTTTCGGTTTTCTTTCACAAATCTGCCAAGCACAATATTAATTATTAACTTATATACATTTAACGCGACAGCCTCACGCAGCGATGTTACTTGTTACATATGTATGTAGATATTAATGTTGATTCAATAATATATTAACGGTCCAGTGAACGCGCGCTTTCTTTTAAACGTTAAAGAAAAATTGAATTTCCGCTGCGTAATATCGAACCCTTCGACTGGTAGATCAATTTAATTGTAATTTATGTTTTACTTCTTCTCTACTTTTCAAATCTCATTTTCTTAAACAAAAGCTGCTTGGATTATCGCACATGTATAACGATATCATTTATCACACGCTCTATACTTTGCATGTAAATAATGCCTATTTTCCAAAAAAAAAAAAAACAAAAAAAAACAGGAAATTGTTTCTCACGGTCCCTCCACTGTATATCGCAATCACTCTTACTTGTTTATCAACGTTACAGATCGTTCGGCATGCTGTTGAGTTTGTACAATGTGTAATTGTATATAATCCTCTTAGGAATATGTACAGTATATACATATGTCATAAACCAGCGTATAATTTCTACCATACTTCTCGCATTGAGTGGACAAAGATTATCCGATGATGTAATAATAATATAACTACACCCTTCAGTAAAATGGCCTTCACTGTGACTGATTCTCATTTTCAGTGTAATACGAGGGAACAAGTATCTGGTAGAGTATACATATATATTCATATAATATACAGGTTATTCAGCTCAAATGTATTAACTGAAGTTGGTTCCGTCATAGGCATCGAGTAAAAAGGGTTAACTTCAGTTGGTACGTTTGAGTTGAAAAACATATGTATACCTATAACGTTTTATCGGGAGGGGGGTCAGAAAGGTTCCGAGAAAAGCAGTAACTTCTGAGAGGCACTTCACATCGTGTGATTCCCCGTACAGGTTAGGTGAGTCTCTTTTTCGAAACGATTCGTTGAATTTTTCGGAGACTCTTTGAGGGAATAAAAGAAACGTTAAGAAATCAATGTTTTGCTTCCCGAACTCCATAGGCAAGTGCATGCTTTAATAACGAAGCATGCGTCGTTGTTTATGGAGAATGGACGTCGGATACGCGGGAAATTCGAAATTCAATAAACGGAAGCATATGCTGGATTATACGAAGGTGTACTTAATGATAAATCTTACGCGTACAATATGTGATGCTTATGACTTTATGTGCTACCATACTAAAAGAAAAACACACCATTTGTAGGATTATCTTTCTCTTGACTCTTCGTTTATCTTTTCATTTAATATCACTAGCGCGGTCCCGTCGTTATACTCGGATCGCCGTAATAGCTACGTTTACATTGTGCAATTTTAGTGTAGATGCAATCTCGTGTACCAAAGCAAAGAGGTAACAAAAAAAAAATATAGTAAAACAAAATATTCCCACATAGATAGATAGAATAAAAGATCAGATGCAAAAGGTACGATAAGAGAAATGCAAAAGAATAAAGAATTAATGGGGTGTAATTTGCTATCACATTAATCACGATCAATTTTATAGGAAAGAATCATTCTGATACGTCGTTACGACTTTATTTAGCAACTTCCATACGTATTTAATACGATTGATCGGATTCGCATTTCACATTTGACAAGCACATGCATTATTATCTTTTTAAACATCCGTGGATTATTCATGAACATTGACTACACAAATTAATTTTTAATTACTCTGCACGCATTCGTATGATATACGCAAATTGCACCTTCACTCGAGTGTAACGATATTCAGGCACATTACGAACATAGCCGATAAAAGCTAAATATTACGCAGTTGTTGGAAAATCTCCACTAATTCTATGCAAAGTATAGCTTGTACATTAATCAATTACTATCGAATTAGAACTTATTATTAATACCGTTTTGTATTTTTCTTTCCTTTTCACCTAGTATCTCCACATTAGCGACTTATCCGCACGTCGCTCGTGGCTTTTCGCCAGCTTAAGCGAATCGGCTCCGGAAATTTTCTGAATTCCTTTTTTCTTCGTCACGTGGACGGATTCATCGTCGCTTGGAAGCTCAAAGTCTGAGCTTGCAGTTTTACTCTTTTTTTTTTTTCTTCAACATCTTTATGTTGATTCGTACTCGATTTACGTTTCCATTGATTTCCTGAATTTTCATCTTCAAAGCTTTATCCACATGCAATTTAATACCTCACCCATATCGTTGAATCAATTAATCATGATTAATTTATGTACAATTTGACACACGCTCATCATGATACTTTTTATCGCATACTTTATATTTTTCGTATGTTCATGAGAAGCGCCATGAGGTATCAGATTCGTAATGGCGTATCCTGCCACATCACGTCTAACAAAAACGAGATCAATAACCATAAGAGGTAATCATTAGTCATTGCGCAAGAACCCGAATGGAAAAATGTCAGCCGAAACGAGAACCTACCAACCAGATTGAAGAGAGCCAATAATATCGGTCGTCCATTGTCAGGTCGTAGAAGCCGCTTTGATGACGACTATAATATATCGGGTTAAATTTATTTCAAAATGGATCTAATTGAAATAATTTTCACCGCATCATTTATAGGACTTGAGATCGTACGATCGATCGCTCTTAGCAAACCCGACCAAGCATTTGTAGACTTAGCCAAGAATCCACTCAGCGTCCATTTTTGTTTATTTATTGAACCTCGGCGGTCTTCTCAGCCTTGGTATCATCTCCGTGCGTACCGCCCTGGCGTAATTTGGCGCATATTGATCGGCCATGGCGATGGGACTTTGTAAACTTTGAATAAAAAGTCCCGAGTCTTGGATTTGCCCCACACCGGCCGTTTGGAATTGATACTGACTACCAGTCATATCGGTAGGAAAATGATTGGGCTGCACGAACTGATTCTCAAACTGAGCCGGGTAGGCTATGGGACTCTCGGCAGAAAACTGAGGGATCACAGGGTTCACGTTAACCTGAGTGTTAGCGAAGCTGCTAGGGTCGAAGGTCTGGAACTGATTAAGTTGACCGACCTGAGGAGTGCTGAATGGCGGAGAATGAGGGTACTGACTAGAGTCTGGAAATAAGACGCTGGCGACCGTCGGCTGAGGAAAGGAATCAGGTCTGTACTGCGAAAGACTACCCAGGCTTTGTATACCTGGACAGCCATAACCGTGGAAGTCCTTGATCTTGTTCTTACTCGAAAGATCCAATTGCTTTGTCCTGGCCTCCGTGACGAAAGGATGTCGCACGTTTACGATACTCTGCGGCGCTCTTAGCGGTGGAAAATTAACTGGAGCCATCTTTGGAACGGGACTTTGCTCCAAAGCCTTCCTAGCTACTGCATAAGCAGTACTTCCATTCCTTGAGGACGGTCTAGATTGTGCCAGGTGGTTCAGAACGTTACTCTGATTAGAGAATCTAGGCGGTAGAGTCGCTACAGGTGCTCTGGACTTCAAATCCTGCTCTTTGTAGTCAGACTGATAACTTTTGAGCTTTGAATCTAGCTCAGTTGGATACTTTTTCCCGCAGTAATCCTTCTTAGCGTCTTCGCAGGACTCTGGTCGAATTTGACTGCTTTTACAGGTTTCCTTCTTGACCGATCCTGCTGGTCGCAGCTGACTCTTCGCCGCGGCTCTGACCGTCTTATTCCCAGAGTGATCTAGCTTTGGCTTGGTGTGGTCTTGCTGATTAATTAGTTCTTGCTGGGTTTCGAGCTGTAGCTTGCGATCGGGTTTGCGAGTGACAGTGACGGCTGGCAGGAGTAGAGCGTTGGCTCACTTCTTAGTCATGATCTTCAGATATTCCAGAGCATTCTGTGCAGCGCTTGCTTGAGCATCCTTGCTCGTCAGGCCGCAACCATAGCAAACTGCTACCGGTAGTGTCGACAGCTGCACCAAGCACTGGCATTTGCCTGTATTGACAAAACATTTTCATTAGCTCAGAAATAAAGCTGGTTAAATTTTTTGTAACCTCCTTATATTATCTAATGAGCTACCCTGGATTACTAAAATGGGCGAACAGCACAGTTCATACGAAAATAAGATCTTGACACTTGCAATAAATGACAATATGAAAGCTAGTAACTAGTCTTTACTCCCACCATGTCTTTGCACAGGTTAAATATACCTATCGAGTTGCCAATCCTAACAAGTTTACCAGCCAGTTCAACGTTCTATAAATGCAATTCCTTCCTGATAGTACGATATAATTATATCTCACTTCAGTGTATAAATACACAATATAGTTTAGTCTACGGTCAGCAGAAAGCACTTTTACAGCAAGTAATCAATAGAACACACGTCGTGCGCTAATATAATTTTAGGTCAAAGCAAGTCTCAATTAAGTATGTGAAGTCCTTCAAAATATCTTGTACATAATAATCTGAACAAATATACATATTACAAAATAACGTGACAATTTTATCAAAACGTAAATACAAAATCAAAAAAGAATTTATCTTTGTAGAGAAGTACTAAGGTCACGAGGTCATAGATCATGTTCACTGCCTCCAATTCAAGCAAATATTTAATAAATCGGTGGAGTGGCCTAAGTAACGTCATTTGAATCCTTACATTTGTAGAGTACATATGCGGCTAACTAATGCGACTATGGCGGTCGTGAGTTCAGCAAAGAAAGCTTTGCGCAAAGAGATCCAAACAATTATTGGAAGTATCAACATCGAGGAGAGAGAACGACAGTCCAGGAAAGTTTTGGAAAAAGTGAGTTACGTGTATGCCAAACCTTAAACACCTACAATTACTTGTAACATCTACTTATAAGAAATTCATTATTGACTGATCGATAATACAAGCTTCCCCTTTTTTCAGTTAGTCTCACTCGAGCAATATCAAAAAAGTAAAAGAATATCTGTGTACTTGAGTACTGAAGATGAGATCGACACTATCCCTATATTAAAAGATATATTTGAAAACGCCAAGGAGGCTTTCGTCCCGCGATATAATAGAAACACCATGCAAATGGTAAAGTTAAATTCCATGGAAGATTATGAAAAGTTGCCTTTAACTAAGTGGAATATCAAACAACCGGATATCAGTGAAGACAGAGACGACGCTCTGGAAACAGGTATAGGAAAGTTTTAAATATATCCAGATACATATAGTATATTCTACGTTAAATATTCATGCATTATTTCAGGAGGGTTGGACCTGATAATTTTGCCGGGAGTAGCTTTTACAAAGGACGGTAAGTTTTGTTTTGTTGTGATTGAAACTTAAACCAATCAATTATCTTTTGAACGTTACAATGTTCTTGAAATATCATTAACAGTGCAATCCATGTTATATTATAGGAAAGAGACTTGGCCACGGTATGGGGTACTATGACAAGTTCCTGAACACTTGTATATCATCGCAGACAGCAAAACCGTATCTAGTGGCAGTGGCATTTAACGAGCAATTGCGAGAAGACATTCCCACAACTGATACGGATGTAATCCTAGACTTGGTACTCACGGAAAAGAATAATTATTGACTTTTAACTTATGACTACTAAATGATCATGTTACATCTAAGATCAATAAACTCACAGAACCCTTAAAGTGTATTAAAAAAAAAACTGACTTAACCTATGCTGACTACTAAGAATTAGCTCCTCTATTTTTACAGATAAAACAAGATTTTATAGGTAATAATGAAAAAATAAACTTACCGCTAATGGATTTTTCCTCGATATCGACGTATGTAACTTCGAACTGCTGCTCTGAGGCGATTTCCTGTAGGAACTGTACGAGGTTCACATCCCCATCGTTGAGGCAAGTATTCTGGAACAGATTCCCCAAAGGATTTCTTATAGTTATGAAATGCAGGACAATATTGTCAGTGGTTCGTAGAATACATCGATAGGATTAGTCACGAAGAGAGTTTGCCAATTTGGTACGAACCTGCAACTGGCATAGTTTAACACCCGTGGATGACTTGAGGTTCTTGTGAAACTGTGAGACTTTATGGCTGTGTGGAGTGGTCAGCGTCGAAATTTTGCTATCTTTCAGATCAGCGTAACAGGCGCTCACGTTCGCGTTTCTTTGCATGATCTATAACGGACAAGACAGAGAGACGAGAGTAGAGAGAGTATATGGTAGATAGTCATAGAAAAAAATTAATTGAAATAAGAAAATTATGCAAACGAATAAACAGAGAGAGGAGAGCTGTTGAAAGTAAGAGTAAAAGACGAGAAGAATACGCGATAGGCCGAAAGAAAATCATGAGAATATCTCAAGCTGAAGTGGAAATGATCCGAAAGCGATCACGATAGTCCGTTATAGATGCGGCTGAATCGGAAAGATAGCTATTAGAGAAATCGCAAGTTAATGTGAGTAATCGCGAGACCAATCACTTCCACTTCACTAGACACACACTTAACACGCTTTATATGCCATATATCAGACGACAATTAGATACGTGGATGTAGAGAAAATAATATAGGATGGATTCATGTAATGTAGGATTGGTTAGACAATTTTTCTAAAGTTAAATCAATATTAGTATTCTGATTGGTATTAGTTGGGATTAACAAAAATGGTGAAGGGCGTAGTGTTATTTTCAAATTTCTTAAAATGTGGTTAATGCACTTTGCAGATCTGAAAGCTCATAACGTACGTCTCGATACACTCGCGAAAGAAACTGAAAGCTTTTTCGTACTCTCGTATCCTGAGAATTTCCGTACGCTAAAATAGTTTCAAAGATCCCGCAAAACTCGCCAGACCACAAGCCACTTCTTCTCGTGAGGCGTCACCGTTATTGATTAATGAAGTCGAGGAAAAGTATATTGTGCCTATCATTATCTCTACGTGATAGTGTAGTCAAATCTATAGAAAACTATAAGTAATATTTGACATATACTAGTGATATGGTATTCGAAGGAGAAAAATCCTGATTACTTTTGACCGTGCTTCACCGGGACCTTTGAAACTCATGCAGGTCAGAATTTTTCTTGCGCCGATTTCAGGGAGGGTACGAAGCGAAACGTCATTTCTCATCGCGGGGAAGGAGGTTGAACTCACCTCCTCATCGTCGATGCCAGGAGTGTCGCGAAGTGCCTGCCACATCTTTTGAGCGGCCTGTCGCTTTGCTAGCTTCTTGCTCTTGCCTTGTCCGACCTGCCGATATTTGAGGATTGAACAGACAATCGTGAATTGGCGCTCGTGCGGCAGACCCTCTTCACCTTCCGTGGTATACTTTGGTGGTGGCCAATGACGAGTCATGCACATCTCTTGAAGCGAACCGATAGGGTTACCGATCACCTTATCTTCGCCGTAACCACCCTGAAGCTCTTGCAGATTCTGAGAGCTGTCAAAAACAGAATATATCATGAGAAGAATGATTAGATTTTTTTAAATCATTAATAAGACAACATCTGTTACCGTCAGTAAACTGTTATGAGTTGCATAAAAGTTCTTATACTGAATTAAATCACACTTTGATCATAAGTTACATCAGAATGAATAATAACATTGTCAGAAATCATTATAGCACAAATGATAAATTTCCGCTAGACATTCTATATAATCTAGAATACAAAACAAGCAGGTGTTTTGTGTACTATAATATTTTGTTTTGTCCATCCGAATCATAGTATGTACTTCTGTACAGTATGTCATAATGAATTGTATAACTCTAAACTTTAATTGATCCGAGAATTCATTTTTAAAAATTCCACTCACTCAGGGATACTGTTAGGCAGCGGAGCATCAGCTGTCTCAGTATTAACGCCGATGAGCTTGTCGAGGACAGCCTTGGCGGCAGCATGCTTGGCCTCCTTCTTGGACCGACCGGTACCCATTGCTGAAACGATTGGATCTGCTTCAATCGCACGGCCCTTATCTTCGCGTGAATAGACACAAACCAACGACATCGGTAACGGTGACGCGATAGCGGAAGGTTGGCTCGTGGATGGCACCCTCGATCTGGACTAGCTCGTACTTAGGCGTAGTACCACGACGTGAGAGCAACTCCTGCAGTACGGAGACTGGCGTCTTGCTAGGGAGAGCCTTCATTTCCAACCGAACTGCTTCATCCAGCGACAGAGATTCGGACATCAGTGCGTGCACTGCCACGCGTGGAGCTCTGCTTCGACGATGCACATTATTAGAGTGGTTTGGTACACCAGCTATGCTACCTAGCATTGGGGGTGGAGGTGGATGACGCATCTCTTCCATTGTTGATTCCTGCATTATGAAAGTCAGATTGTTATTCATTATTGTTAGTACTAGAGACTAGAAGATAATACGTGTTTTAATAACCAATAGACAATCTAATATTTCCTTAGGAGGAAACTGTGTTTTCGTTTGATGCCATAAGGTGCATTAGGCAGATTTCTCAATGGCTGTATTTGAACGAAGTCTGAATCATACTAGTAAAGTTTAATTTATTTCAATTTCAGTATGTAAAGTGATGACTGACTTAGTTGCATTAATTGTGACTTTATTATGATATGTTATGTTACAAGTATATTCACTGATAAGTGGGCTAAAATCTCCAAAAGTATTTTCTAGCATTATAACACATAATGTGCTTTCTGTATTGAACGTTTCAAAAAAGGCCACAAGTTCAAAAAAAATAATAATTTCTGCTCGTTGACCTAAGATTGAAACACGTTTTACTTATATAATTTTCACTGTGGATAGTAAGCTTCAAAGAAAACTGTTCATAGCTTCTTAAACCACAGAAGAAAAAGTAGCTACCAATACATGAATAATCTTTGCGTGTAATTATAATTTATGTCAAAAATTTGGAAAATGTGTTATTTTCTTAATATTCAAGGAAAAGGAATGAGAATAATCGTCACTATAAAGAATATTTCTAAATCACAGCTGGCTCGGAACTCAGAGGTACTTACAAAAAACTTCTCATACTTGCATGAGTGACACTTTAAACGTACACGAAGTTTGTTCACATGGTAAGCCAAAAAAGCACATATCACTATACTCAGACAACTACTGATATCCACCAGTAGCTTTTCCACAACGTGACAGGTTGCCAGTTTTGAAAAACAAAAATAGAATGTTCTGATGTAATATAACTCATTCAACGGCTGGTGCCTATCTGAAAGCTATGGGGGAGTAAGTAAAGCACCCAAACGTGTGGTTTGTCCCTGCCACTCTTGGCAGTGAAAGGAACTAGAAAAATTATGTTAATTCATAGTGAGAAGAGCTCATTCAGAGTTGGATGGTTCTAGAGAGTAAAGTATTACACTGATTATTATTTAAAGTGAATTTGACGGTATCCATATTGTAAAATTTTCTGCTTTTACTAGATATGGCAAATGCCCCAGATAGTCAGTAATCAATTTATTTGAGAATGGGTCGTGTAGCCAATTTCTTTTCCATTTAAAAATATACCTCATGGATTATTATTTATTTATAGGCTCAGACTTTTCCAAGTTTCATTGAAAGAAATGATCCATTATCTATGCTGGCAGCAGTCTGAAATACATAAACATTAAAATTATGCTGTTCCAAAATTTTCAGGAGCTATATAGATAACTGATACATTCAATATATAAAAAATATTCCCTAATGACCTGCAGCGCATTACTCATAATATTAAATATAATGCTACTCGTCTTGACAGCTGCTCCTTCACATACAAAATTGTACAAATAATACAATAAATTTCAAACGCAAACAAGGTAAATAACATCCATTTTGAGTCAATGACTTATCGAATTAAGTATAAAGACGTTTCTGAAAAATCTATTAATCATCCAAAAACATAAGCAATAAAACATAAAACAATTGTATTGTTGTAATTAGAATAATTATATTAAATAGAATTATTTGTGGCATCATAATAACGGCAACGCAATATTTACCAACGACGACGAGCTTTTTTCTCTCCATTATACGTGTCGACAAGAAATTCAAATATGATGAAAATATTTAATTTTTGTAAATTTAGACGTTCAATTAATACAAAAACTATGATAGGGTAATTAGAGTATTGAAGCACTCAATATTAACTGAACCTAAATATACATGAACAGAGTCCAAGCAAAGATGGTGGCTGATCATACAAGACACAGAATATTAAAGAACGTTCTATGCAAAAGAGAGAGCATAAAATCTGTTAGAATCATTGACATAGTGAAGAGCACCGGCCGGCAGCCATGTTAGCGTGGCAGATCGATTGCTAGAGTACTAGTAGTGTCGAAAGAAGTTTCGTTAATTATGAAAGATACTGTTTGTATTGGAAATAGCGCATGGTAATTCTACTACAAGAGAATTTAGAAAATTGGGATAAATGGAAATGATGAGAGCCAAACGCTGATGATTGTAAATGGCTAAATAACTTGCAATTACAGGTAATAAAATGCGTCGAGGCATCGACCGGTCGTGCGCTCAACGTCGCCGTCGTCGTTGATTCCCGTCATCTTCGTCGTCATTGAGGTTCAGCTTGATTACTCACGATTTACGAAGTGTTCACGTTAACGTCTCGGCTTTCCGTGCTAGCTGGCTAATTCCTATGCGAAAAGCGAATCCCGCTTTTTGTGACCGATCCAAGTCTCACAAAAAGCTTGATCCGTTTGACGACAGAAAAGCGGTGGTGGTTTGTGGACTACCGGAGAATCCTTCCTCGATCGCGGCTTCTGCGGCAATACGTGAAATCTGCGCGCTGAGTTTCTCCGACCCAAGATTTCTTGCGCATGCTAGTGCGCATGCGCGTTAGGGACATATAAAAAGAGCGCACCTAGGGAATTCGAAATCATAGGGGAAGAAAATGTTTGGACGGGTTTATGGACACGTCCCGAACCGATTCAGACGTTGGTAGTTCTATGAAAGCATTGACTATCTCAAATATTCCCTCATGGATGGAATTATTTTTAGATATGACAAGCTAAAATAGACCACAATTTAGAGCGGAAACTGAAACCCGCCTTCTGAAATTGTCCAATAATCTTTGTAGCATATTAATATTTATCTCTGAAATACACTATCAGTCCTGAAATAATGATTTTTGACTTATTTTAAAGGAAAATTTCGTATCTCCAACCGTGACTACTACTACCGTTACGAAATTACATTATTACATAGGTGATAATTACAATTTTTTTCTACACTTCGTTTTTATAACAAATCTCGAATCATGCATTTCAGAACCATTCGTGTTACGAATTGCACAAATCGACACTGCGCACGCCTTAAATATCTATGTCGAAATAAATTATTTTTTAAGCCTCCCAGCAGGAAACTAATGTCCTGCTCAATACTATTTCACAAAATTTCAAAACTACACGGTTCCTATAGTTGTTGAACAATCTTGACGATAGTGCCTAACGTTAACGCATCCAAAAATTTAACATTTATCATTCTCAGTAGTGCAACAAGCAAAAAAATTTGAATAAATTTCCATGGTGTTATTTTTCAAATGTACTTTAATTGGCTTTAAATAATATTACAACGGGGGATATATATTTTACAAGTATACATAGGTAATACATGTAGGAACATAATCAAATATATATATATATATGCTTTTTTTCATTTAACTGACCTTTCGCACTTAATATTACATCTCAGCACGATTATGCACTTCTGCCATACGAAGGGTGCAATTAACCAAAAATAATAGTATCGAATAAAATATGAAATCCTATGTTTGACCTAACTTAAGGGGTCTACACTAGACATTCAATACACATACGTACTAACTGTCAAATATAAAGAATTTTTTAATAAAACTTCATGTAGCCGGCATCGGCCATTAAATCCACGAGTCTTTCAATCACAAATTCTATGCACCTTCGTACTTTTTCTTTACAACCATTTTACCAATTCACAATTCCGCATGTAATAATAGTACGTATATTCGGCCGTTCTTTCCACGAATTCTAGAATATACCCTAAGTACAATATATTTTATTCAGTCTTTCATAAACACGACCTTTCGTTGCACTTTCATCTCTCACTCTTGTTCACTACAAACAAAAATAAAGAATGCTCTGCTCCCTACAGCAGACGTCATAAAAATTCATTCATATTTATCCTCTATAATAATTGGGATTCATACACTATGTACATTTAGCGGCTCGTTTGGCACCTATCTTCTAAAATAATGAAAATATTTTAACCTTTTTTTTTTTTCTTTTGATTCGTTATCGACTTTGTAAATAAACTACTAACGGATAAACTAAAATCACAGACTCGTTCGTCTCTCTAGCATATACACCTTTTATACATCTGCATAAATATAACAATCGCAATTGTTCAATGCTCAGGTAATCGTGATACAGGTTTACATTCGGTACTGACTCCAACTGAGAGCACTTGACACTATCTTCTGGAACTGAAGAAGAATCAACGAAAGACAAAAAAGACACCTGATTCAGTATTCACAATTCAATATTTAATTCAGCAAAGGAAAAATAAAAAGTGTACGCCGATCGGACGATGATAAAAGGATAATACTCGAGTTCCCAGAGAAGTCAGCACGTAACTATATACATTACAATAATGAAAGATTTGAACGAGGGGATTATGAATCCAGGAATAAACTCTAACGTTCATTATATACAAGCGGATGTACTCGAATCGCAAAAAACACGAACAACCTTCAGGATTTCAGACCGCGATCGTATAAAAGAAATCCGCTACGGTATCCATAGATCATAATAGTCCTAGAACTGGAGTGTCACAATCATTCATTGATTCACGCGTCCTAAGAATATCGCTATGCGAATACATATTGGCATTACCAAATACATTGTAACGATAATAGTAGGTAGCCTGGGATAAACACAAACCAATGTAACGAAGCATGGTGTATATAGATTAAGAAAATAAGCGCACACTATATGTCTATCTCACTAATCTCCATATCAATGGGAGAACTTTTTACTGAAGATATCATTTTTTTTTTAATCATTTTTTTTTACATAATCAAAAGCAGGGATTGGTTATGTCACATTATCCCACGCACGAGAATATCTCCTTCTTAAAGCAATCGACGCTTTTAGAAAAAAATACCGAGACACTGGTGGTCTTCCGCAAGAGATCACGTTAACTCTTCTTGGCGAGTGATACCAGGTATATGTATTTTCGTAAGTCGTAGCCCTTTACTCACGGGCCGTAAGCAAGTCCTAGGCGAGTTCTCGTTTTGCTTTTGCTTCGGAATAGAATTGAGTACTTGACGGAGCATTCGATCCTGTCGGCGCGGGTTCAAATTGTCGCATGAGAATGTACACCACAGCCTCGTAAGTAGCCATCATGATAGCAGTGTTTGGTATCTGCCTGACTAGCTGTGTAGCCAGGCCACGATAGAGTCCTCGGGGACCTTCTTCGGCACAGACTGTACTCAGTGTCTGCCAAAACGTCCTGTACTTCGTTCCTTCTTCTCTCAAACGTGTTCTGGCCACCTCTGAAAAGAAATATATCGTCAGACGATGTACAGAATGTTTATTGATCGTAAAAGAATGTTATATAATAACATGAACAAAAAGGGTGAGGTACTTCTTATCAGTGTACGTCTCGACATTAATAATCTATTAAAGCGAATAAAATTATGTTTGGCTAATAACGAAATTATATACGCAGTACGTCTTGCTCGTGCAAAATTTTACGCGGGTTGTAATTTTCGCGAAGCGATAACGCGTACGATATACTTGTTATAGAATTTCGTAAAGGCCATCCTATGTTTTTTTTGGTCTGTTTGCTATCGGCGTTCTTATAAGTGACAGAGGCAGCTACATCGCATATCAGAAGCGCGATTTTAGCGCCATTATGATTCTCTCTTTTTTTTCTTCTTATAGCGCCATACTGTTAATTTCTGTTGTATCAGCTGCGCCTTTCGGACGCAATAGATAAGCTCATAGTAAAAATACGCCGATAAAGCTGATTGTTGTCCGCTTTCGCCAATGGTAAACAATGTTGTGGCAATAACGTTGCTTTAGTAGACTTGAGACTTTTGAGAATGCATACGCACGTTACATTTAAATGTTTAGAACAATTTTTTACGTCTCCATTCATAATAAATTGTCATAGTGAATTATCTTGAAAGTGTAAACAAGGCGCCATTATGAAAACATTTATGAAGCACTGATCGTACCAGTCCACGTTTAAGATGGATTGTTGTTATGTCAATGATAACCAATAATAACCGTCTATCGAGCCAATTACAAAGAAGTCTAATTTAGTCAGCTCTATGACGTTTTGTCGATGGTAACGTTAATGTTTAAAGCACGAGGAGACTTGGAGCGTAATTGCACGTTTAGTATCTGGCACGCAAGATGGACAGCTCGTGCTATGTTTAGAACGACTGGGAAAAGCTTGCGTGTTGTCGCTAGCATTACTAGCATTGCACACTATTTCAAAGGTTTGTTGTTAGAAGTGATCGGATGAAATTTTACATATTCAACTAGCAGGGACGTGTTGTGCTGAAGTGTTTAGAAGCCTGAAGCTGTCTCAAATTTTTCTTTTTAAAGATCAACCTTAGTGTCAGTCTCGTTACAAGGCTAGTGAAATGTCCCTGGAAGCTACTAATTTTTAGTTCAAAATACAGCAAGGAATTTTTCCCTGAAAAAATCATTGCCAAGGTTCCACGGCGTCAGTGTCCATTCTTAAAGTGCCATCCTTGCCTACGGCTATTCAGCCTCAGAATATAATTTATTTAAAGTTTCTACGAAGGTTACTAAAGGCGTCTTAGACCTCCATGGATTTGGCAGAAATCTTTATGTAATGTTATCCTCTTCGGTATTTGGAACTTTACCAAAAGTTTTACACAGCACGTACTAAGTTCAGTATGCGCTCGTTAAGTAATATAGCTCTCGTTATTGATTAATGACTGATATCGATTGCACCCAGTATCATATATATTGAGAATCCGTTGTTTACATCTGCAAAACATATACTAAGATGCTTGTCTGTCGCAAGTAGCGTATTTTTGCAAAATACGCAATTTCTTCGACAGCCAATTTATATGGATCTCGTTGTGAAATCTGGATACATTCAATGTAACGGAACTACCACCCACAGATTTCTCTTGATAAATAAATCCAGGGGCTTCGTTCCAGCGGCTGTTCTACAAAAGCACCAGTAACTCGTCGATTTATCCAAAACCGGTAACGTATGGATTAGGATTCAACTTCTATTTGTAACTCCAGAAAATTTCAGGACTCACCGTGAGGATATGCGACGCACGATGCGACTGTTTTCGAGAAGGCGCCGGCCGCCATGAATTCCAGAAAATCTCGCGATGTCTTCGAATCGTGATCCGCGTTCGAGGATACTCGATGAGCAATCAGCCAAGCTTTTACAGCCTCATATATGACAAAGTGGACGACTGTTTCGCTGATACCAAAGTATGACGCAACGATACCCTTGTAGAATCCTAGGATACCCTAAAATAAGAAAAGCCATAGTTTCATTAATATTATTAGCAACTCAAAAACATGATATAATCAATCTTATATTCTAATCTGTCCTATGTTACAGCTCTCTAGTCTTTCTACTATACTTATCACGATGAAGTAGACCTTCGCCTTTAAGAAATTTGATAACTTAATAATCAGCGTAATTCCACATGTCGAATCCTAAGTAATATCTAAGAATTATCGTAACTGATTTTCTTAATAATTTAAAAAAAGATCCGATTACAAAAAATGAATACATTATATGAAAGATTTGTACTTTCATTGTATAAAAACTGCCACATTACGATAAGAGCAATCTGCGTCCAATAAATTGTTATTCTTATCTTTCGTTTACAAAGCGACAATTATTTATCGTGGCAAAATTTCTGTGTGGTGTCGTTCCCAGTGCTTACGGCGATTTCTATTTTAGCGATTACCGGTGTACCGGCTAAATTTTGCTGGTGGGTACATAAGGCTCAAAATTCTAGCCTGTCTATCTACGAGCTCATAAATATATGTATAGTACGTATAAAAGAGTAACAAGACAGTGGAAAGTTTTAGCGAGGAAGGGACACAGTGATGAATGTTTTTACGCAAATAATACGTGGCTAACAGAAGAGAATAACCCAATCGGATAGGCTGCATTCGAGTCGCTAAGGTAAAAATAAATTCGTGACAAAGTGCGAGTGTTACGTTGTCATTGACTACCAAGAATTTAATTTGATACTCATTGAGAAGCTAGAGGACGATCAATAAATTGGATGAAGAAACGACAGTACGGCGGAGCTAAAAAAAGATACGATGAAAAACGAAAAAACAAGTGGTCTTGGACTACACGAATCAATGACTTCCCATTGTTATGTTAAATAATAATAACATCAATCTGAAGATAGACGAAAATTATGTAATTTTTTACAAGATTACTCGTTACCAAGGATTTTCAATTTAAAGAAGAGTACTGATAATTCAAAAGATAAGTATGGATAATCATTGTAGATTAATTTATAAACATTATGCCAGTCGGAATGTTGTAATTATCGAGATATTATCAAGGTCCTTAAAGATAATGAAGATCGTGTCCAATTCGAGATAGTAAGAAAGCACATGGTCGATTAATAATGATAATCAAATACGAAGGTGGTGCGAAATTAAAAAAAATACTGAGTACTCATTATCAGAGGTAACAATAATTTCCATTGCGACAATATCCGCCTTTCATTTTTAGAACTTAAAAGAATCACGCCAGATGAAAATTTCGCTAAATTCGTATATCCAGTTGTTTTTAAACAAAACTATGCAGAGAATATGAAGGCCGTCAGGCGTGGAATCTAAGAGAATCATGTAAACACTCGACAGTAATCAATTATATTAAAGACAACATACCCACAGCGGTAAGTCAATTTATTAATCTTGAATCCCGTTCATTAAAAAAATAAAGAAAATAATCACTTTCCTTATACAACGACCTAAACACGAAAAAGCTAATAATCTCATTAAATATCCATATTCATTCTCAACTGATAGCAGCAAATGAGATTTGTTTTCACAAGAACATTAATGCTTACTATAGAAACTTGTAGAAACTTCTCAGTGAAGAATTCCAACTGACACGAAACTCGTAAAATTGCACGTGTAGTAGGAAAAGGCCGCATAGATAGTTAGCCAATGGGCGTGGCAATAACGTTATGAGAAACACGAGCAGAGCGGAGAAAATGTGCGACACGAAAGAATCTGGTTGTTTACTGAGTGAGCAATTTTTGGTTATTCTCGACGCGGATTGCTATTTGAAGCGCCGCGATGCCATTTTCGAGCGAGGTCGTCCATCGGAGCTCGTCCAAGTCCATGCAATAAACTGGTACATTACTTGGCTCCTAGAGGATGTCAGTTGTCCTTCATAAAACGTTCACGCTATTGCAGACAGACGATTTTACTTGTTTCTTTATGAAAAAAATCTTTACGCGAAACTTAAGGATGCCACTTTAGTATGATAAATATATATATTTATGATCTATTGATCGTGTACTGTGAAAGCCCTGTTTCTGATTATGATAACAACAATTTGTGCACTACGAGAGTTTTCTAATGATTCTTACCGATTGCTGGTATATCCTTCGTACACATTCCATTGCTGTGACTCGATTTGTATGTTGATCTAATTGTAGTCTGGTTTTCACAAACCATATAGGATTTGTAGCTGTACTGGCCATGAAACCTGAAATCAATATAAACATTGAGAAACGTGAAGCTATGTAACATCCTTAAAAAGAATGATACAAATATTTAAAAGATAAGTTCCAATATTACTACCTCATCCATCTTCCTAAAATCAGATAAAATTTGTTTCCTGTCTCTATCGCAGCTGATCCTTAAAGACTTAGATTAAGTGATCACGATCCAAGACATTTTTCCATAAAAAAATTGATAACTTAACAGACAATAAATAAATATATGCGGTCTTAAGATCTAATTGCTGATTAGTCTCTTTTGCTATCGCCTTAAACGACTTAACCTGGCATTTAATGGACGATTGCGCGGACCCAAACGTACAAAATAATTGTAGGTCGCAGATAGCTAAAGGTCTGCTAGACCATAATTCCACGTAAAGTGGAAAATACAAGTGGCCTGCACTATAACGTTTTGATAACTGCTGTTCTTACGTAGGCACAATTTTAGCTATGTAAACTAGTTAAGAAATATTATCCTGCATGTGGTATCGAAGCAATTTCGACGGGTAAAAATGTAAAAACAAAGCTCAAGATGGCCGCATGACCAGTGTAAGGTAATTTAATGGCAGACGTGTTGACCCAGATCGTGAAAGCACGAGGAGCAATGCCCCTCATCTGTTCTGGTGCAGAACATCCATATATCTTAGTACGAAAGAAAGAAACCGTATTGTGTACAATTTGTCTGGAAGACAGGAGTGCGATCAGCAATATTACTCCAATATGTGAGTTATGCTGGCGAAATTTCTGCGGCACTTTCCTAGCTCTACCAAACCAGTTAAATGATTAGAATATTCAAGTATGTTAATTCGATTAGACTGCATGTTGAAGGTAGCTACGGGTGCATTTGAGTATTTCACTAATGTAAATATTAGCTTACTAAATTACTCGGTGGTAATTGGTAACACCGCATCAATATAATTTACAGTAAGCATGAATTCGTTATAAATATGCGCAATTAAAAATTGTGTATATCAGGTATGTAGTAACTCTATCAACAGACGGTATACTATAAAATAAAAGTAGACTGACAAAATGATTATAATAATTAGCCAATAGATAATAAAGCACAAGACAAATACTTTAAACTCTATAAGACTAATTAAACTGCTGGTCAACAGTATTGGCACAGTGCAATGCTGATCAAACGTCCTGCACTGTGCCAATACGATTGACCAGTACTGTTATCTTCGCACTGTGCAAAAGGAGAAAAAGATCTGTATTTTGTTTTGGGCTCCGAAAGAATACAGTTTCGTTACAGGGAAATCTTGTAAAATCACACGCACATTAAATACAAATAGGTCTACAAGGACTGTCCCTCATTCGTCGTTTACTTTTTCCCTTTCCCTTTCCTTCGGAAAAGTCAGAAGAACACCAGCAGATGTCTACGTGCCGAGAAACACGTAGCACGACTACAGATTTTTGGACATCATGATGGTTCAGCAGGCTGTACTACCTTGACCCAAATATACGTCTGTTTATTATATTGCTATGATTCGTATTTTTTATAAATTTGTTCAATTCGTCGCTTCCTTTTATTTCCTCTAATTAATTAATAACGCGTAATTCCAACATGTCTAATGAATAGTATCAGTCGTCATTCATTCCAAATTGGATAACGAAATGATTGGTTAATTATTATCGCAAAAATATCATTCACAGAAATATTCAGTACTTCTTAACAAATATGTACACATACACCGTGATCGCTATTAGCTACTTATCATAAACTGCCAGCTGTAATCGTATCATCTTTATCAAGCCATATGTTCATTAAGGAATTCAATTATTTTTAAACATCATGAAGGTTTACTATTTGAAGCCTCGAAGCGTCATATTATTGATAATATGAGACAGGTGTAATCTTATTTGCTATTTTAAAATAAAACGACAAGAAATATAAAACAACGCGCTCTGTACAACAGATTATATAAATTATTTTTAAATGTCGATAAAAGTATTAAGTTTCATGGTTTAAACAATTATTTAAATTTACAAAGTCTCTAGTATATAATAACAGAGTCCATTGATTGTATAGTTGGCCCCGAGCAACCTGAAAACGTACATTTTCCCATTCGAATGCCGAGTAAAAATAGCCGAAGCTGACATTCCACGTGATCTGAGGTCGGAAGTCCTCAGTAGAATAGAAAGACTATGAAAGTCGAGAAAAGTGGAAGGGAGGGTTATGCAGCCTGATGCACATGCAAATGCATTCTTGACTTCTTATTATGCACGCAAAATACTCAACCGAGAATCACGTAACATTACCAACACATATTGTTGCGATCACTCGTCTCCGATGAATACTAGCACTTGTTTACGTTCATAAGTAACACGCGCTACACGATTTTATAGATAGCTTTGACAGATGTCAATTATTGACAAGGTGAACAAATATGTATATTACATGGATGAATTCAGTTTTTTTTTTACAGTATATACGTATGTATAATCTACTATGTTGCTGATAACGCGATAAGATAACGATCCTGTTCCACTGAATAATATAACAAACAAAAAATCAAGAAGGGCAGTACAACTATGTTATTACAATTCACTTGAGGTCGCTCTTAAATCTTCTAGGTTCATTATTTGATAATATTTCATAGATTGAACGAGTCAACATAAGTTTCTGAACACATTCGAAGCTATTGGTATCTGTGTTATCAATTGCGACAACGGTAGAGTTTTTTTTTACTAAGTAAAGACGGAATATATGTATTTCATTACGCAGCGATACACTTACATTGTTCGTTTATCTATCAGTCATGTCTATTACACTTCGATTACGATTTGCATAGACATTCATTGAAGAACTAAAGATGACAGTAAACAAAATACGTATTAGAATGACCGATGGAAAATAACCAGAAAAGGCCGTTCGAGGCCAGTTAAACGTGACCGCGTACATGTGTTCCACGCGTGATATACCCGATGTAACGCAAAGAGCTAATAATTTTTTTTATAGAATACGTACAAAAATGAAAGAAAATAATTGAAAATAATTAATATTTAATAAGCAAGGTACTGGCAATCTCTAAAAAAAATCTTTTACGCTCTGTTATATATTAAAGAGAGACTAAAAAAAATGTGAATGCACGTAATAGTCTATGCTGTTCTGCGCAATGGCAAATGACAATACGGAATTATGTACGAAAAAGTCAATTTAAAAGATTCATTTGTCTTTGACCGTGCTTACGTATGCCAACATCATGACATAAGTAAAGAAAAATAATTTCCTGCAGGCTAATGTTGAAAATAAATATTATCCTCGACGATAAAAATGTACGCATGAAGTAAAAGCAAGACGGTTGAAAGTCGGTAAATAACAACATCGATGTAAATATCAAGAAAAATTACGAAGAAAAGGAATATAAAGTCGGTTGGGATCCCCTGCAGAGAAATCTTCGTATGTCGGCCTCAAGGGTCTAAGTTCAAACGACTGACGAGAACTGGATACGTTATCATAACCAGGGAGTAACTCTCATAAAAGCATCAAAAATACAAAGCCATATAAAACGGAAGTTATATCGTCCGATACTGTTCAAATAATAACTATCGATTCATTCTCTTTCATGTCATATTGACGGGCTAACTTCAGGTGGTGCGTTTCTGCTGAATGTGTGTGACCAGCAATAATACGTTATTCAGTGAAATTATGCACACGCATGTATACTCCCGTGCATAAATATCCGGATACTTAGTAAATTTGATAAAAAAAAAAAAAACCTATTCCAGCAACACTATTAAACAAAAGTGAATAGTCATTTATTCTTGAGAACCTACAAGAATCGTACCCGTTACATTTGAGGGGAAAAAACGGCCAAAATACTTATGAATAAACAAAAACATCAGATTTTCTTCTCGTCTAAATAACCGCCCAGATTTTTGATAACTGCTTGCGTCAGTTTAGGTAATCTCGCAACCAATTTCACTATTGTTTCTTCCCTGATTTCATGCCAAACTAATTATAATTTACTTCATAGATCTTTCTGAGACATTGAACATTGGATTCTCACCTTTCTATCGAGTTCATCCCATAATTTCTCAAATGGATAAAAATCAGGCGATTGTGGAGGCCATTGCATTATTTTGACTTTGCCTGCATCTATCTAGACACTGTAAATATGACGTGCAAAGTGGTGTCATGTGTATAGGATCATTATCATGAATGAATGTAAAATTTTGGCCAATAATTTTTGTTCCGGACGGGATAGCGTGTTGCTCCAAAATCGTCAAATACCCTTCTTATCAAAGAATTCTATTAATTTTCATTAAATCCCCAACAGAATTACCACCAAAACAACCCCATACTATTATAGATTGTCCTCCGTGCTTCACTGTTAGTATGGTGAATTGTCCATGCAGTTTTTCGTCAGGTCTTCTACGGACGAAAGCTCGTCTTTTTGTACGGAACACTTTAAATTTAGATTCGTCAGTTCAAAGAACCTTTTGCCAATCAAATTCTATCCAGTCTGCATGTTTTCGAGCCTAAGCAAATTTTTGTGTTTT
The DNA here is from genome assembly GCA_031001745.1 of Hartigia nigra. Taxonomy (NCBI): domain Eukaryota; kingdom Metazoa; phylum Arthropoda; class Insecta; order Hymenoptera; family Cephidae; genus Hartigia; species Hartigia nigra. The sequence goes on from JARPRG010000041.1 coordinate 431,759, forward strand.
ATCTTGAGGCTTAAGATAAGGTTTTCTTATTGCTACACATCCTCGTAAATCATTTGCTAAAAGACGTCTTCTTGTCATTCTTACTTCTATTGGCTCTTCTCGATTATTATTAATTTCAGCCGTAATTTCGGATGCGTCTATTACGCTTACTCAGTATTAGTATACGACGATCTTCAGCCTCTGTTGTTTTTCTTGGTTGTCCTCCTTTTCTTTTAGGCGCATTACTCCCTGTGTCTCGGTATCTTTTTAACGTATCGTATACAGAAGATTTAACAACTTTCTATTTAATTGAAATTTGTCGTACTGCCTTTATCGAAATGATGCCTTTTTGAGAAAGTGTAAGCATGGCACTGCGTCCCTCTAAACTCAGTCTCTTTTTAGAATTTGACATATTAACTTCTATCAACGTTCAACGATAACTGAATTAAAGTCAATAATCGCGCTGTTATTCTGTCTTAAACTGGTAGAAATATTTGTAAACAAGTATATAATATTCTTTAATACTTCCACTAAGCATGCCGATGTAGTATACAAACGAAACTAGTAAGATTGGATACAAAAAAGTATCGCAATTGCACTTTTGCTAGAAACATGGTCAACTCATTTTTGATCGTCTACTGATTATTTATGCTCTCTGTTAAAAAATAATAACCCTATTAAATACCAATAACGTTTTACACATTATTGAATATAATGTAAAGTGAGAATTAACGTTCTAGTTTGACAATAACGTAATACTTTTAATATTATTAATATTTCTTGACAAGTAAGCAAGTGTCCGGATACTTCTGCACGGGAGTGTATGTACTTACGTAAATACATAGGGAGATAGAGGTTATCAGAAAATAAACAGAGATCATAGTGCATCTCAATTAACGGAATATTAAAACGTCGCTCAGACAATCAATCGATAAACCCGAATGACGCGCGAAGTAGTGGATTCTCCTCGTTAAAGTGAAACTTTTATCAGAAACATGACAGATTAACGTTGTATACGCTATTAATAGTCTGACACGATTAACGCGTAATTTCGCGTTGGCATCATGATTAGACATAGCAATAGATTAAATAAAAATGACCTAGATCATTCCATTTAGAATGCGACTTTTAAGTGACTTTTTTTTTACTTATGTAATGGTGAACCCCAAATATAAATTGTACACGTGAACAAACTTGTATTCACATATTACTGTACTCACCAGCACAGGAGGCTGAACATACATGAACCAGAGGACTGTCTGGCGGCAGTACGGAATTGAAGAATCCTTTGCTTTTCGAATACGTGCAGAAGTAAATAGCTCTGGAAGGTGCTACGCCAACGAGGTTAGGTCCAAGACCTTTGAAGAGGGCCCGGGGGCCTTCGTGCTCCACGATGTATCTCAGACACTGCATCAGACCAGGAGGTGGGTGTGCGTGGTGGGGTCCACCTCCTGGTGGAGGTGCCACACCACAGTGGGACAATGCCACCAGGGAATACCTGATCGATCGATTGATTTAAGTGTCATAAGAAAATTGTATATTCGATTAAACGTACTAAGATGTATTACGAGAGAGATTGATATATGATACTCGTAATATATTTGGAGGTTAAATTCGTCCAATTTCATCATGATAATGTTATTTCATTAGTTGGAATACCTTAATCCGGTGTTTTCCTCAAGACGCCTCTTTAATGATCGTAGAAAATCGTAGTTATCGATATGTCGATGATCTTTGATTCAGTGCTTGGCAATGCTTTACGGAGAATGCCTTTTGGATCGTTCGCTTTTTTTTTTACTTATGTGAAATGATTGATAATGTGTAGAATCCTTAACGTTTATTATTTCATTATTTACCTGGGATAACCACCGGTGCATAATCTTCTTCGTTGCTGAGGAGTTGGGAAGCTTTTGCACGTGACATGGCCGGATGTTAGTTCCTTGTGTCCTGGAGGAGGATAGAAACCGGAAGACGATGACTGTAGACGTGTCTTCACTACTTCCAGAGGGCAAGTAACTATGGCACCAACCGTGCCGGCCACTCTGTTCACAGAAAAATTGACAAAAAACTGTTCAACACTGTTTCTTTGATCATCGCAATGATCTTTTCACTAGTTCATATTCTTGAGGTTTTCAGGAATAGTAACTGCGCCCGATAATACAAAAACATTTAAAAACAGAACAGACACAGCAAACTGCAAAGACGCAAATAGATTATGATCTTTAGATCAATTTTTTAAGTTGATCTTATTGTTAATTTTTTTAAAAGTTACGAAAAGTTTGTTTACACGTGCGTTCTCATATTTATGGGTCAAAAGCGTTCGCTCATAATGTCGCAAATATGTCATTAATTATAAAATGATAAAGCATAATATAAGTCAAAGCAAACGATGGCCTGTTAAATCGTGTTATTTATATCACACGTTAGAACCATTCAAGAGGGTTTCGACGGCCACGGCCTTTTGCGTCGTGTATCGCCTAGAATGCGCATGAGCCATGTATACTCTCTTTGACTTAACTGGCACATAATATAGCATTGGCCAAGTATGGCGTCTCGCTATGCGCCCTCCTCAACACGTAAACAAACACTGCCTACCGTTTGGTATTTATCGGTCGTAAAGATCGTGTGCCAATTGTAGAAAAGGACAGATGATAATGATAGTTCCCAATCGTTGATCACCGAAAAACAATATAATTGTTATATTACGATTGAACATAGAGATGAAATGCATTAGACGTAATCAAACATGAGGCCCATTCAAGCGTCATTAAATAAACAAACATTGCACTTTAGAGTATACAATTATCGATAATCAAGGACGTCTAAGTTTAGTTCATTTGAAAGTCTAACAATAAATAAAGCGAATGTTATTGCTATTATTTTTTTCACAAGCTTCTGTATAGATTGTACGCTCGTAAACAAGCGCACCTGGAATCAGATGTTATCTCAATTTTCAAGCTCGGATAACACGTTGACTTGTATTACGAAATTTCAACTCTGTTCTAGTTTTAACGTTCTTGTAAGTTTTATCAACCGATTATAAGATAGTTGAATGAGTTAGCGTCCAATTCGCGTGTGTCGGCCTACGGCGCTGTACTTTTCCATCGACCAGAAGGCGGATCCACCAGGGCAACGACATGATTTATAAACGTAAAGATAAAGTTCGTATTATCGGAATGATGCCAACTTTACTCGCGTCATACTTATCAATTATGGAATTATTTGGCAGAGTTAGATAGTCTATACTCAAGTCGGAAATTGTCGCATAATCAGTGTAACATTGCCATGGAGTTATCCACAAATGTGCGTCGTTGACGTCGAAAAATGTGACATTATAAAATAAAACTGCGTACTACTGTTTTCCACGCGCGAGCGTTACTGTGATGTGGAACAGTATTCGTTCGTTGTGTCATAAAACTGCGTCAAAATTTTAATAATAAGAAAGACTGAATAAAAAGCAAATGATACTATCATGAATATCCATTTCCATAAAGTTATTAATACGTGTTTACATATTTCAGGTACGACAGGTTCTCTCGTGTTGACCTACATTAATGACATTAATTTTGCAAATTAATGAGGTAGCAAGTGGAGAGAACGATTAACATAGGTTAATGACGATGAAGCGAATAGCAGTATTTAATACAAATTAGAAAAAAATTGTGGTCAAGGTCGAGACGTATTTCTAAGGGTTTCACCATGCGATGCATTTTGAAATGTCGGTAACCCAGATTTTTAAATCGTTGTAATGCAATAACAAGCGTTAAAAGATTTCCTAAGATTTCCCAAGTTTTTAAAGATTCTCCATCTTTATACGACTCTACGATTTACTAAGTATGTCAATCACTTCAGGCACATTTATATAATGATTATCAATTGGACAGCACATATTTTTTTAACTAATTATTATCACTTTCATTTGCAAACAAAATATTTACCACACATTATTACAATTCTCAAGTAGTAGTGACGCAAGTTTACGAAACTTCAAAAATATATTTAAAAAAATACTACACATTTATTTATTCCAGCATTGGTATTTCGTTGAAATTCCTAATAAATGTCTCAAGGATTTTCGTTATTACAGAATGTGTATAATTGTTACTGCTCCAATAGAAACGTTGCATCTGATAACTTGGATTTGCATAAAAAAAGACAACAATGACATTTTTTTAATTATAACAGTTGAAAGTACCGTAAAAAACTATTAATTAGTATCACTCGAGGACCTCAGTTATCTCTACAAGATTTTTCTTAATAAGTCAGCGACATTTTTCCTTCGTTGCAACGTAAACTCAATAAAAAATATCATGACAACGATATATGAGAATCATTGACATTGCGTAATAGTTTGCGCCAAAATCTTTAGACGATGAATAATTTTATTTATTTAGCATCCCCTGATGGTAGTCGCACAATTGCAGAATAAAAGACTCGTGAATAACAAAAAAATGTATCGTTCACAAACATGAATTATGCTTCACTCATGACCGCTATCATTATTTCCATAGCCAAGTGCAACGATGCATTGACGATGCAGCAGCCTGCATATAGGAATATGCAAAAAAACTGTAACCTGCGCACAATCGTGAAACGCATTAGAGTTAGTGAATTATTGGCGTAGGTCTCGGTTCTCAATTCAGTGTTGGGGTTAAATAATTACGTAATAGTTAAGAGTGAGAAGCACACAACGTAATACGTAGCACATTGAGATAAGGAGGAAGAGAGAAATAAGAAAAAAATCACAAAGACCCACCCTCCGGCCACGAGATGTATGACGGTGTCGCGCTGCGACATTCTCGTCGTTTAAAACGTGTATCTTCGTGTATCCTGTCGCTATTGCGACGGTATGCACTTCGTGAGTCGCTAGTCGGTGAAATAGTAAAGAAGAAAGAGCCAACCGGTTTCCGAATGAAAAACACCGTTTCACTTTTCAGACCGGGCCTTACGGCCGGTGGTGCCGTTTCAGATGCGAAGTAGACGTATTGTAATTCACAAGTGCACTAATCGTCTTTAGTTATTTGAGTTTTATCTTTGTAACACTAAACGAAAACGTGAAGCACTTCAATGCAAATTAGTAGCGACCAACGTGCACCATCGCCTGAACACAACTGAGGTCTTCGGAAACGAGATACGAATGCCTCAGCAGCGCCATATTTGAGTTGGCGGCTAAATGATGAACTCGAATCTTTCTATAGCTAAGTAAAATTTTTAGACTTGTTTTTTTACTACGGAGTATCTGATTTCTATTTACACTCTTCTTTCGCGTTTTATACTTCAGTATTTTTTACAAATGTCTCGGGTTTATAATACAGTTATCTTGCGTTGAATTATTCTTCGTCAGTTTATAATGAGGAATACTGTTATGATTTGTGAAAAATAAATATTATTATCAATTGGATCTTAATGATTACGTTATGTAAAATACAGTAATGGATCCGGAATGATTACTTTATATTGTAAAGCTAACATGAAAAATATTATATAAATACTTAATAACAAGTTGTCATACATAGTTCTCTTAAAACGATGTGATATATAAAAATACTATATTAGTAATAAATAGCGAGTTTAGTCTGTTTGTTGATTTCTGCATTCTTCTCGTTATGCATTTTAGATTCCTAAGAAATGAGTGTAATCACTTTAATTGAAATCTTCTTCCTTTTGTTTTTCAATGGCAAGATGCATAGCTCTTAAAAATCGCGGCACGGTGCACGTTCTGGTATGGAGATACAAGGCATGTGCCAAAAATGGTATTTTTCTCAAAACACGACCGCTCAAACCAACACTTTGTCGACTCAGTTCAAAAAGCATCAAACTGTGTTTTGTTTCAGACGTTTCCTCGTATCCTAGCATCTTTAAGTGAGACATATCGTAAATAGTATCCTGTTCCACGATGCCGGTCTAAAAAAAATATTTAATTAAATAGATTAAAAGCAATCTAATATAAACGAAGACTCAAAAATGAATTCCATGAATTATGATCCAAGTACCCTCATAAGCTCCTTCAGGCAAGATGCATAGATTTTGTAGATGGCAAGATCACTAGGAAAACCAATGAATTGTTTGATATCAGCACGATCGACAAAAGCCAAGTCAATGGCTTCTGTTACATTACTGGTTGTCAATATAAGAACATTAGGATATCGCTTAAGCTGATCCAGTTGCGTTAGTAACGCGTTTACGACACGAATTGAATCGCTAGGTTCAGTTCCACTGATGCAAGCCTTACGTGCATGAGCTAGTGATTCAACTTCGTCAATCAGAACGCAAACAAGCGCTTTTGGATCTTGAAGTAGTACTTTGATTTCAGAGAAAAGCTTCATTACCAACTTTCCACTCTAAAACATGAAGACAAACATTTTATAATTTTTGTTTTTGTATATAGATATATTAGATTAGATGATTATTCTAATGATGTGAATATTTACCTCAGAAAACCATTTAGAAAACAAACTGTGACTGTTTATTTCTACAAGTTCACCATGAGAATAACGATCTCCAAGACGAATTGTTATTTTTTGTGCAAGAGCCTTGCAGAGACTTGTCTTTCCAGTTCCTGGTGGTCCATGAAGCAGAACTACTCTGTTGCAGTTTATAACATTCGGATCGACAAGTCGATCTGAGAAAACGGCAATTGTTTCCACAAAATCTAAGAGCTGTAAAAAAAAATATTACACATTATTTAAACGAAGATGCATATAATGTATACATTTGGAATAGAAAACTGTAACATTCTTCTTATAATAAAAGTGCTTATACTGTTTAATACATGGACATTAAAGTGTAGTTTTAATATCATTTGAAGATGTGTTTCCTTAAGTATTTTAAGTATCTAACGTTTTCTTTGACTCCTGAATCATAATACAAGTTTTCCCAGAGTCCATGGAATTCTTTACTGGGTAAAATCCAGTTTGCAGCAACTGGTAGGTCTCCATTATCATCCTGCATTGTTTCTACTGCAGCTTCTTCTTGTACAAGTCTATACACGTACAGCTGCATATTAGTTCCCTTGACCTTAGTACGACACTTCTAAAAATATATATATTTTAAAAGAATTATTTTTACTGATATTACGACAAATTAACAACAAAAAATTAATGTACCTCGTTATTCAAAGAACATAATACAGACTCAATATGTGTCTTTAAAATAACATTAGTAAAATCATTTCCAGGAAGTAAGGAATTTAAAATTACTTCTTCCAGAAGACATAGTTCTCCCTTGACAGCATCTTTGACATCCTCTTGTGATAAGGTGCTAAAAAAGTTTAATTCTTAGAATTAAAGGAGCTTAAAACCTTCATAAAACAAATTAATTATTATACTATATGACACGAAAAACAACAAACAATTGACATCAAATGGCATTTATAATGGAACAATACAATACATTGTCTGTTGAATGAGCATCATTATCATACATGCCAATAGATTATTAACATATATAACACAACTGACAATTGATTCATTGTAATACATTAAACATTACACATACCTATCAATCTTCTGACATATTTCCACGTGCAAAATTTCAACCATCGCGTCAAAGATTCAAGTAAAACTTGTAGAAAACTTTGAAGACAAAGAATACAAAGGAGTAACAAAAACTCTCTTCAACGACTATAGTCGGAATTATTTTATGTGGAAATCGCGGGAAACGTTCATCTTGGTCCTCTATGTATTTAGGGAGATTTATTCAGAGTGAAATGAAAAGTATTTGGAAAAAAGTATTCTTGCATAAAAAACAAAGACAAAAATGGCATAAATAAAATAAACCTATTAAAATTTCTTACTACTGACTTGCATGACATTTTTAAATACAAATATTTAATTCAAATGCCTAAAATTGTGGAAAATAATTTGTACTCTAGTGATATATTTCATTATCTAGGGATTTTTTAAGCTTGCCGATGCATATCTAGTGACATTTTTAGATGCGTACAAGCTTATCTATCGAACTCGTATTCAAGGTTGGACGCTTAGCATTTTGTATTTTATAAACCGACAACGGACAAACGGTTTTCAGGGCAAGTGCCGAGATGTAGTAGGCGAGTTTTAAGTAACGACTAACAGTTGTAATTTGATTATTAGTTTATCGGGCCTGTAAAGGCCAATTATTTTAAAGAGATGGACGGAGACGAAAACAGAAGAAGAGCTTTGGAGTCTGGTAGGGAAATGGTATGGGATCAACTTTTTTGTTTATAATTAGTTTTTGGCTATTTTTAAGTGCAATTAGAGCTTACCAGGGTAGAACATCGGGACCTCCTTCCTTTCCTTATACTCCCACTGTGTTATCTAGATCATCATTGATAAAAGTGATCAATTATCTTTTATTTCTAATTCCCATTTGTTTTGGAGTACTTACTATTATATTATGTTGAGGACTATCCAAAGCCCTTTAACGATGCTTGTATAAAACGGCCGTTACAAGAGCTTTTCAATTAATAGCTTTTTCCTACCAAAGACAATGATTTTGTACTTATATTAAAAAAAAAGGCTAACATTAGGTATAATTAAATTTGTTTTAATTCAGTATCTCGTTTCCAATAATTATTGATATATTATATCGATGATATATTTATTGATAATAATTTATTCAGTATATCTATTATCTGAGTATTACATCAATCAGTTTTAATGAGAGTATGTAAATTGGTTTGTGTATATGTATATTATTTATTTGTAATATTGATCATAGCTTGCCAAGTACAAGGCACAACGTTTAGGTAGAGGTCACAGTTCAGCAAGCATCCAGGCTGGTGAACCATCTGACGAAGAATCATCACATAATGAGTTTGAAGGTCAACGAAGTATTAGTGTAAGTAAAAGGTTGTTTGCATTTTACATTATTGCGTAACTTGTTACTTGACTATATAAAAATTCAAGAGTATCTGTTTGAATTAGATAAATGAAGTGTCATCGCAGGATATAACACACAGTAGCATCAGCATGAGCGAAGGTGAAGGAGATGGAGATCTTGAAGGAAGAGCTGGTAATGTGGCTAAACTTGCAGAACTTCTGCAAGGTAAAGAAGCAGAGGTGGAAGCTTTGCACGCAGAGCTTGATCATCTTCGAGCAGAAGCATCATCACCTAATTCTTCACAAAGTAGAGGCAGTAGCATTCAGAACAAAGATATAATTCTTACATATCACAACAAGGTAAATACAACAGTGTTATTCTATTAGATTTAAGAGTCATGTTCAAAGAATTGAAGTTATCTTATGTATATTTAAAAAATAATTGAATATGATTACAATAAATTTATCAATACTGCATTGTTTTATAATCTCTTTTTTTTTATTTTGTTTTAGCTAACTGAATATGAAAAAGCTGTAATGGACCGAGACAAACTGATAGATGATTTAACCTCATCCTTGAAGCAAGCTTTGGCAGCAAGAGATAATCTTATAGCTCAAGTGAATTCCCTTAATGCTTTTAAGCTTGTTAATACAAGTATAGAAAGTACGGGAGTTCTACACGAGAAGGTATACAGATAAGCATCAAGTATACAGATCAGTATCAAAGATATATGTCGTATTAAAAACCATATTTTTAAATCAAAGTTTGTAGATGGTTATTCCGTTTGTCGCAGGTGTCATCTTTGGAAATTACAATCGACAACCAAAGGGCTATGATAAACGAATTGAACATGCAATTGACCAAGTCAAAAGATCACATACAGAGGCTAGAAATGGAAAGAGATACACAAAGAGTTGAAATGAATGATTATAAGATTCGGGTTGAACAACTGAATGAGCAGATTCGCGTTGGGGCGGAGCAAAACAATCTAAACATCGATAAGACATTAGAGCAGCAAAAACAATATGAAGCAAGAGTGGACAAACTCAAAAAAGATATGCAAACGTTCGTAGATAAATTTACTATAGCAACCAATGAAAGTGCAATTCATCATCAAGAGGAGATCAAAGTATGTCAAATTATGGATATAATTAACAACAAAAAATGCTTTCATATTCCCATTAACGTAGATAAATATTTGAATATTAATGTTATTTTTTATCGGATTCTTATGGTTATTTTTTCTTCTAGGACCTGCAAAAGAAACACGAAGCAGATTTGGTAAATCTTCGAAAAAAATATGAGGAACAATTAAAATTGTCTAAAGAAGAATCAAAGATATTGGCTGACCGTCTGAACAAAGAGCTGCCTGACTTGGAAAGTCGTCACGCGAAAGAATTGTCGGCTTTTCAAAGCCAATTAGCTTATTATAAAAATACCGTCGAGACTCTTAAATTAGAATTGATTAATCGATCCGAACGTGAACAAAGTCTTCAAGCGGAATTGTTAGCTTCGAAGTCTCGTTTCAACGAATTAACAGTTCAAGCAAATACTGAGCGCGAGCTGTTGCAGGAACAAATTCGACTGCATAAACTTCAGGTGGATGAAGTGACGTCAAAGTGTTTAGCAGCTTCAAGTGTCCTGGACTCGAAAGAGAGTATTGAGCGTAGTCTGGAACAAGCCCTGAGTAACGCAGGTATGTTGCGTGAAGAGAATGAAAAGCTGAAGATGGAAGTGGATGATCTATCAGTGCGCTACACAGCTGCGCAGTCGCTCATAGAGAATAATCTAGCTCATGAACGGAGTATGAGCAACAGGGTCTACGAGCTGGAGAAGTCTCTTTCTAGGGTGAGCGGCATCAGTTTCAGCACCACTAGTGAATTGAACGAGACCAGCTATCAAACCTTCGACGAAGTTGCCCTCCAGTTTCAGATAACGCGACAGAAACTAGAGGAAAAGGCCGAGCTCGAGAAGAAGCTCGTCGATAAAATAAAAAACCTCGAAGAAGAGCTCGAGAAAGCGAATTTGGTGAAGAAGTCTTATGAGAAACAATTAAAGGATTCTAAAAATTCGTTCGATAAACTTACGTCGGAGATAAATGTGCTGAAGGATTCGAATCCTCCAAAACTCTTCCAAGGATCTGTGTACTTTGGTGACAGCTATGAAAAGTGTCTGGAGGATAAAATTACGGATGATGCCAAGGATCGGATCGAAATACTTGAGAAGAATCTAGAGGAATTGAAAATGAAGTTGAAGCAGAAGGAAGCAGAGAGTGCGGATAACATAAAAAGGTTGCAGGAAGTTACTCAGAGGATGAGGAAAAGTGAAGATGAGTGTGAAAAACTTAAAAGTGGATTAGCTTCGGCATGGGAACAGTGTGCATTATTCGAGGAGAAACTCAATCAAACTTTGGCTATGAGCGAGAGTAGATTTGATGATTCTATGATATCAGAAAGGATGAGTGAACTGAGTCAACTCTCTAAGAATATATCTAAGGACCATTTCGACTCCCAAGATATATCTGACCATGTGAGCAAATCCCATGATAAATCTAAAGATCACACAAAACAAGTTGCTGATTTGTCAAAAGGTAGCACTGCTGCACCCAAAGAAGTAAATGACAGTACAAAGATTAAAGATATGGTTAATATCAGTCATAAAAGCGACTTGCAAGAAACTTCTGACTCTAATGACATTGAACAAGGTGCCACTAAAGATCCTTTCAGGGCATTCGAAGAAAATCCTTTAAGGATTTCTACCAATGTAGAAGATTTGTCTAAGCAAATTTTACAAGATAGCGATAACACGTCCAAAGATATATCTAGAGATAATTTAGAAAGATCAGATAATTCATTGAGCGGCTCCAAAGAATTGGAACCTTTTGATTTAAACAAGAAATCGGAATCGGGAAAAGCTTTGAGTCATGATACATCGGGAGACCCTTTAAAAGAAATAATCCTTGTGAATGAGGAATTGAAAGAAACACTTAATAAAAAGGAAGAAGAGTGTCATGAATTAATGGAGAAACTGAATATGTACAGTGAACAAATGGAAGTTTTAAATATGGAAAAAGCAAAATTGATCAGTGAGAAGTTAGGTTTGGTCAAAGGTCTTGAAGAATTGGAATCCTTAAAAGATCAATTGGAACGTTTGAAGAAAGAACAAGAATTACTGACAAAAGAGTCCGCAGACCTAACAGAAAAGCATAAGAAGGAAATAAGCAACTTAACGGAAAGACACACTGAAGAGGTGGCAGCTCTTAAAGTGGATGCAAGTAACGAAGTGCAGAAACTTAGAAATTTACTTCTGAGTGTGAAGGAAGGGACTGCTGGTTTAGATGAACTGCGAAATGAACTAGAGAGTAGGCATTCTCATGAAATGGAAGACCTTCGCACTTACTTTGAACAGAAGTGTCTTCAGATGGAGAAGCAGTATTCTGAAGAAATTTTCAGTCAACAATCTAGGAAGATCTCAGATGATGACAGTGAATTTGATGAGCTCATTGAGGATCCATTCTTCGGTGCCGCTGGCGATTACCATGGTGCGGAAATTAAAAGTAGAAAGTCTGAGGATACTTCAAAATCAAAATCCGACAGCGGCGACAACGGGGATCCCTTGACACCTACTCGTGAAATTCAAAAACTTAAAGAACAGTACGAAAGGAAGCTAGTTGAACAAAAACAGTTCTATGAAAATCTTCTGCAGGAGATGCAGAAGAGAAAAGATTTTCTGACCAAAGATGAAGTTCAGGTAATTTTATTGTAACTGGTTAATATAATTTTGATTTAAGTTCAGATATTGTCACTATGAATTTTATTACTATTCATGCTCTTTACATTCCAGTTTGATAGCTTGGAAGGAGAAGAAGCACCACAGAAACCTGATGAAATTGATAAAGTCAGAAAGGAATATCAGAAGAAATTGGCAGAGCAAGAGAAACTTTATGAGAACCTGTTACAAGAAGCCAGAGAGAAGAGACGAGATTCTCTTCTGAATGTTGTTAGTCAGGTGAGATTTTGTTTATCATACAAAAAATCTATATTAATAATGTTTGGCACGGATTCTGGATCATCTATAAAACTATCTGTAATATTCTTCAACTTTTTCTGTTGCTGATAAATCAATTACTCATTACTCTCTAATGCGTACTTAATGTATTTTGTAAAACATTTGAAGCCTACTGTAACTAAATTTTAACAATTTCCTTACTCTTGTTGACATGTTTCGTTGTACTCATCCTTTCTGAAGCACGATAAGCCAAATCTGTAAATGTTACAAAACAAACGTATCAAATCATGATTCCCAATTATATGTTCTGTGCATTGTTTAATGTTGGATGAAGTATAATAGCAAAACTGTAAAATCTCCATCACCGATGAGTTGAGAAGGACCATATAGGAAGACGTAAATAAATACATCCGTAAATCCAGAGCATGTGCACAAAAACGTGCCGTTTGCGTAGTTCTAACAATAAAAGTGTGGTTTCCTGGCAAACTAAACCGTGAACCGTATATTCGTAACTAACTTTTGTCCTGTGTGTGGCCTCGCATGCAGCCTTGCCAAACAGAATGGGATATGGTCGCCCTGGAGAATGGCGAGCTGATCAACTTACGAGCGGCCTACAGCCACCAGCTCGAGGAACAGGTTGCCCTAGCACGGCTCGACATCGTCAACGCACTTCAGGAACAGATTCAGGTAGCTCATGGCCACCTGCTGCTACCAGCGCTTTTACTTCCGCTCTCTTCTCTTAAAAACTGGAAAGAGAACACTCTAAGGGTCTTCTTTTCTTTTATATCCGTCCAATCGTCATAGTATGTTATAAGAAAAGTTTGTAGAATGACAGATGAGTTCCGTACGGATACAAACCTTGGGTGGTTCGTAAAATTAAATTCAGCCCATCAATATTATCCTTTTTCATACTGTGGCGTTGGGATGCATCTCGTCATGAATTAAAGCTTTGGGTGGCAGAACACATTCTTTATTATTCATGATCTAGCACCTGCTACAAAAATTCAACAGGAAAACAAACTCAATACGATTTTAGCACATCACGTGCTGGAACGTTTCGCTTTTGCGGTTTTGTTATTATTAGCCAGTACTTAGTTTATTACAGCAATGTTTTGATAGCGTGACATCGGCATTATACAGGCTTTACTTTCGGCCGATACGGAAACTGAGGAAAATTGGCCGGCTGAACTGCTCGAGCTACGAAACAAGTTCACGGACAATACTAGGCACGAGATGCAATCCCTGAAAGAGACGCATTCTGTAGAAATGCAGAAACTCAAGGAAGAGCATTCGCGCAGTCTTGCCAGGACCATCGAGCGTCACCAGGAAGAACTCACTCGAATCAAAAAGGAACTCGCAGATCAGGCAGCAACGAGGAAGCAGATAAGTTCTGCAAGTTTGGGAGATAATCTAATCGTTGAAAGGTAACAAAAATATTTATTTATTGCGTTAAAAGAATTATAATATTGAGAGTATATCATTTAATTAAAATGTACTTTCAGAGACAATCTACGTAAATCATGCGTGACTTTGAAAAATCTTGTTGGAGATTTGATAAAATATTTCATGTCCTGCGAGGAGGAAGTGAACAATACGTTGATCAGTGAAGTCCTAAAGTCTCAACTATCTAAGACTCAAGAAAGCTCTGATCAAGCATCTGTCTCAGATTTGGAGGAATCTTCTATGGCCAAAATTAAAAGAGTTCACTTCGCGCCTAATTCCAGTGGTATTAGCTCGATTCTGAATAATCAAGATCCTCAAGATTTAGCACAGGACGAGCATGATTTTGCGCAGCAACTTAGAACTGAACTGGATCATTGCCTTAATCGTCTCAGAAAAGAGAGTGCTCAGATTTTAGGTATTAGTTTACCAACGAAAGAATGTAAAGCGGATATATTTTCAAAGTCAATTTCGTGGAACAACAAAACCAATGAAGAATTGCAATATCAGCTGGCTGAGAGTGAAGCTGTTATTACTGAGCTTCGCGAAGAATCTGAACACCTTAGATTTCGTGTACTTGAACTGCAAGATCGTTTGGTTTCAGCTGAGACTAAAAAAGAAATTATTAGCGAAGGTTATGGCGAGCAGGAAGATCCTGGTGTTCCAGTATCGGTAGAGAGCTTGTCTGAGCTACAAGACAAAGGTAGATTCCAAATAAAAAGTATAATTAATTAAATACAACGAACACAATAATATTTTTAATCTATTTAACAATCCTTTATTATTCATATTAAAATTTCATTTACTTTATTTTCTTTCTACAGCAAGATCTGCTCTTAATAATGGTGGTGGCGACAACTCGTATCTACTTCAACTTATTGAAGAGCTTTGCCGTCACAGCGATAAACTTTTGGACGATTCGAAACGCGACAAAGAGGACTTGCAGTTACAGGTAAGATCGCATCCAAAGTGTTTACAAGTGGATGCACCAACTGCATGTATGTTATCTTCCAATGAGTCGCGGTGTTTGCGTATTAAAACGGTTGATGCATTTAGAGCCCGAATTACGTTGCTAGATTACGCTCTGACCGAGAGTCCAGTCTCTGAACTCCACTTTTGAGAAATTTTTCTTTTAACGTTAACATATATTTTCTTTTTTATTTTTGTATGAGTTTTGAAAGCCATTTTATTTGTCGAACAATCGTGGGGAATGGATCGCTGGATTTTATGGTGCAGAACTCAGAAAATTGATTGGCGTTCTATTGTCTTGCCGGCAGGTGCCCTTAGACCCAATACCTCCCCCATACATTCACAGGGTTTGCTGCCGAAAGGTAAATCATAGAAATACTAATATTAGGCTTAAACCTGCTCCACGCTGTATATAAGCGCCTCTAAAATTGCCTTCTCTGTGGGACAATTCTTTTTATCAGGAAATAATGATTATTCGATATCGAGGCCTTATACACTCTTAAATTCAATTCATTTTATGCGCGATGATAAGCAGTGTGCATTGTGGTGATTCTTTGGAAATTGAAAATATCGCTTTACGGTGATTGCTAGTTGATTTTAGTTGGTTCGTTTATGTCATGTATGGGCAAAATACGAAATACGCTTTCTCATTCGAAACAATATTGCTTGCAAAGTTGCAGTATTTTAGAATACATTGTCTTATTAAATAAATAATAGAATATTCATTGAAAAAAATATCTTTTTTATCCGCTGAGGATGCATCTATTAATTAAAGGATAGAATAATATGGTGATTGTAAAATTGTGAATGCATGATATAGGGTGGGAATTGTTTTGTTTTTGCTTTTTCTTTAGTTTATTTTATAATTTAATTTATAATTAATTTTGAACACATTCCTTTTTACCTAAAATTAATCGTTTTATCTAAAACTTCAGAGAAGTTGGTCTCCTTTTAGATGGGCGTTTCGAAGCTCATAGAACTATTAGCTTTCTGTAGTTTCATCGTTTCACTTCGTGTAATTCGAAGTCCTCGATATAACTGCTCCAAAATTATCAAGAGCCGATTTAATTGGGCCCAAGCTTCAAAGTATATTATGCAGGAGACCTACCGCAATCTTATACATACAAAATATTTAGATCGAATCAGCAGACAAAAAGTTACGAGCCATCACGAAGTTCCTAGAGGAACAAGGCGGTGAACGCGAAGCCGAACGCGAAGAAGCAGCCAGGCAAATTCAAGCGCTTCAGGAGCAGATAAAGGAGATGGAACGTGAGAAGGAAAGAGATCAGCGCATAAATTCAGAGGTAAAAATTTCATAAGATTTACATAAAAACATGATTTTAATTAATACACAAATCGAGTATGCAAGTAACACAGTTACATTATATTTTTAACAATATTCAGAACCCTCGAGTATAAATTGTCATTTTGCAATTTAACACAAGGCATAAGGTTTGATAGGAGTTGATTTTAATGAAAGTAACAGATCGATGACATTAGAATACATTTTTGTACACTTAATTGTAGATTCTTTTTGTATACTCTCTCTCTTCTTAATGGACTGGATATTACTCTTGCACAAGAAGTACTTTTGTACATATTGTAACAGGTTTATACTCTAACATTGGATTCATATTGATAAACATACAAGTGCGATAGATGCACATATATTTCCAATGTTATGGTCGCACCTGCACATCTGGTTATCTCGGTGGCTTAACGGTAATAGAAATTTGGTGAAAGATTTTCTAAAGAGGATATTGTTAATTCTGCTGCAAAAGCTTATAACACGCATCACTTCACGCTAGTCGTATTAACCCACGTTTTTCTCTGCACTGTGGTTTTGGTTTTCTGTTTGTTGCACAAAGCAGTCTTCTACGCTATCGCCTCTACCGACCCCGCTCGCCCTTGCAGTGCTTCGGCCAACTGACATCGCTGCAACTGTGAGTGCAACAACTACGTCACACCTTAACTATACCAGCAAAGAAGCATTGCCATCGGATGAAAGCAGGCTGCAAGCTTATATTTTTGTGTCTATGTTGTATAAATATTCTTACAATTAACGTACAAGAGCTGGTCTTATAAGAAACAATTACCATATGATTGACTAATTCACTATGTGATGTAGTAATCGGTGCATTAGTTTTTTAATAATATTTTGATAATTGATTCCCAATTTCCAGTCATCGGATAGTATGAGAAACATTAAGGTTTTTAACGAGTCTTGTTCTTCTTTTTGTGCTTTCTGTGTTGTTCAATGCTTCTTCGCAAATGATCACGCGCCACTTTCTGTAAATATCACTGGGTCGAGAATATCATAGTTAACGCGAAATTCAGGTGGAGGCCCTTGAATCTCAGATGCGCGAGATGTCATCCTTGATGGTGGATGCCGAGACGAAGAAATCGGAGATCGAGACAGAGCTGAAGGATGCTGTGGATAAGATCTGTGATTTGAGGGACATAATCGCTGACCTGGAACAACAGTTGCAGCTGAGGCACGAGGCAGAAAATATACTTAGGAGTAAAATAGTGCAACTGGAAGGTGTTATCGCTGCACAAACTAGAAACCAGCAAGAATTGGCACAGGAATTGGATGCAGTAAATATGGGTAGTGAAAGCAATAAGCTCACAGAACACATTGCACGGTTAGAGGTATTGTTTCATATTCAATAATATATATATATATGTATCAGTTATTGTACCTCTATCTTTTTTGAAAGATCAATCGTGTACTAATCGTCAATTTTTAATTAACTCTTTTAGGATGAATTGCAAAAGCACAAGCTTAGCTGTGAACACTTTGAAGGCAACTCTTCTGCCCTGAAGCAAATGAGAACGGAACTTCGTGAGATGCAGCTGCAAGTCGACGGACGTATAAGAGAACTAGAGGCTTTGCACATATGCGGTTCTAGTCTTAGCCTTAGTCAACCAAGCGAAGATGTTTCTATCAGAGAACAGATAGATGCTTCTCGTTGTCCAACTCCAGATGATCCTCAGGCGCCACCTACCTTACCGCTAGATCAGCTTTTGAAACTTAAGGAGAAAATGGTGAAACACGCCAGGGCTGAAGAAGTTGCCTTTAGGCGTATCAAGGATCTTGACATGCATCTGACTGCAATGAAGAATCAAAACGAGGTAATGTATTGTATTAAAACTGTTTAAAAAGATTTCGAGTTATGTCTAATATATAGATTATTAGCTTCAAAGAGTATTCCAATATTTATTTTATGTGTCAATATACTTGTTCACAGGAATTGCAAGCCGAACAAGAGATTTTGCAACAGACAGCATCAGAACAATTGTTCCAGATCGAAGCTATGCGTGGTCGTTTGGAGCAACAAAAGCAAAGTGCTCCATTTGCACAAAGACAAGCTACATCTAGATTGGAGTTGCAGTTGCATGAGTTAAATACCAAATTGAACGCCTTGGAACGAACTGTTGCCGATAAAGATCTCGAGGTACCGTATATTTTTTTATAACTATATTTCCTTATTTTCCTTCTGCATATTTCCATCAATTATTTTAACACTTAGGATATGTGTGAATCTAATCTTCATTGTTTTTGTGATCAGATCAAAGATGTGAAGAGTCAATTAGACAGGGCTAATAGATTATTAACGGAGAAGGAGACCGAAATTGCAAGTGCCGTTCATACTGAAAATAATGCTTTTCAAAAACTGAAGGATTATATAGCAGTTCTTGAAGAAGAGAAAAAAGTCCTCGAGGTGCTCTACTTATTATTCTGAGCAGTATTCTTCTTAAATAAATTAAAATATTTCTTCGTCTTAAAATTATTATTCACTGTTACAGTCCAAGCTGGGGATACAAGAACGTACTCAACATGATCTAAGACAGTTGATCGACTCAATGGTCGGAGACAAGAACGAAGAGATTGATCATCTTAAAGAGCAATTAGCAAAACGCGATCGTGTATTAGAACCATACTTAGCGTTAAACCTAGACGAAAGTCAGCTACGAGAATTAATACGTCAAGCAGAACCTAAGAACAGCGCTCGAACCTTGAGCGACATCCTTTCTATCCATTCTGAATGCGAAGACCTTGATCCAATTAGAGAAGCTCCTAATCATACTTCAGGTCTCAATGTATCCAGTTTCCGTACAGGTCTTCCATTGGATCATCTAAAAGAACCTGCAGAGCAATCACCAAATGTCTGTATAACGGTACCACAGCTGGAACTTGGTTCTCAAAGTTTGTCTAGTTCATCACATGGCAAATCGCCAGAACAAAGCGAATCTCGTCCGATACAGGCATTAAGTCCTAGGATTCTGGAAGAATCTAATCCCAAAGATCGGACCTCAGAAGCTATTCAACGTCGTTCTAGCAATGACTCTGTTGAGCAACAAATACGTCAACTAGAAAATCAGCTGTCTAACATCAAGGATGAGCTCGGTCTGAAGTCTTCTAATTTGGCGAAACGAGAAGCTGAATTGAATAACGTACAGCGGGAACTTGATGATTTGAGAATTGAACTGAAGGACACGATTGAGTGTCTTAATCGGGATAAACTTTTCTATAAAAATCAGTACGAGCTAAGTCAGGTTTCTGAAAGTAAAATTAAAAAAGATCTTCTACAGGTTGAAAATACCCTGAAACTTAAAGATGACGAGGTCAAAGAGTACAAGAATAAAATTCAAATGAACGAGAAGATTCTGATGGAATTGAATGGTGAAAATTCTCAATTGAAACGTGAAATTGCTGAAGTACGGGATAAGAACATAAAGCGGCTAGAGACCAATCTCCAAGAAAAGATTGTGGAACTGAAAAATCTTAAAGAAATCGTGTTTGAAAAGGATATTACCATTGAAACTATTCAGACTCGTAACACAGAAATCGAAAACGAGAATAAGCAATTGTTTGAGTTCAAAGCAAAGTACGAACAGTGTCGACGTGAACTCTCCGAGTGTCAGAATGAAGTTCAGAGACTCACTGAAGGATTGAACAATCGGGATCAGATCATCCGAAGACTTGAAGAAATGGCTAGAAGGTCTAGCTTCTCCGGAGCGTCTTCACCTAGTGAAAGTAAGGATCAAGAGATTCATCACTTGCAAGAACATCTTAAGGAGAAAGACAAGGTCATTCGACAAATGAGCGACGACAGTAAAAGCTTGCACCGTGCATTAGAAACTATACAGAATAAGATGAAGGAGTCTGGAAATGTTGTAGAACTACGAAAGAAATTGAAAGACGAAAGAAGAATTAACACAGAATTGAAAGAAATGGTTGAAAAGATGCAGGTCGAATTTAAAATGCTCAAAGACGAATCAGTCCGTAAGTATCGATGAAATTAATTATATAAATCAATAGAGCAAATATAATTCATATAATTATGATTGCAGAATCAGAAGAAGATGTCGACATTGAGGATATGGTACAAAGAGAATTGAATCTGTCAGCTCGACTTGATCAGCAAATATTGGAAGCTATTGAAAGCGAAGGCGAAGGCGAAGAAGGCCCTAGCAGAAAAATTGAAAAGCATTCCTGTAATTCTCTAGACATTGAACCTACGAGTTCAGATAAACAGGAGAGATTTTTGCACCGATATGGAGAATTGAAAAGTAAATTGAAACAAGCGACAAAAGTCAATGAAGAATTGATTAAACTGAAGGATGACCTTGAAATTGAACGCGAGATGCTACGCTCACAAATTGCTGAATACGAGAATCGTATTTTGCAAATAAAGTATGTCAACTCGTGAAAACTGCTTCAAATACACTTTAAACTTATATATTACTTAACTATACTTTATTTTGTATTTTCAGTTCCCATCTAGATGAAGAAAGTAACAGAGTAGCAACTTTGGATGAAGCCCTCTCAGCCGAAAAGAAGATAGTACGAGATTTGAAGCTTCAAATTCAAAAGGATCAACACGCTATGGAAATAGCACATATAAAAGATTCTGAGTTGATATCTGTAGGCATTATTACAATATCGATTATTGCATAAATGAACAGTAGATGATTATTATTTTCATCTTACTTTTATTTTATAGATGTTGAGAATAAAGCTTTCGTCTTCAATTGACGCTGAGGAGAAGCTACGAAAAGACCTGAACGGAATGCGTCATGAGCACAAAAGTCTTGAAACCCAATTGACTGCAATCAGAGAACAAATAAATTGTCAGCGTTTCCAGGACACAACAGGACTTGAAGAACTCTTGGCGACCGAGCAGAAGAAATATATAACGCTTGCAGAAGAGTACGAACAGGAGCAGCGAAAGAATGTAGAACTTCGTGACATGTTGAGGAAAATTGAAAATGAAAAGTCACGATATGAAAAGCAATTAGAAATGGCTGTGGAGGAGAAGGAGAAAATCATAAGCAGCCTGACCTTGGCTGAAGGTACCAAGGAGTTCTTGAGCAGAGATTTAAGGAGGACTAAGGAAGAATTAAAATCACGCGAGGAAGAGTGCGAATGGCTTCAGCAAAGAATAAGTACCATGTCGAATGCAGAGAATAAAAGACAACAACAAAAATCAGACGATCATAATGAATTAAAGAGTCTTCGTCGAGCGATCACCAGTACTCGAGAAGTTATGGTTGGTATCAATGATTAAATAATTGAATACTATAGATAATTATTATTAACAAATAAATTGCATTCAATTACTGTTGTTCTATAGCATGATTTGGAAGCTGATATGAGGCAATCTAAAAAGGAACTACAAAAATCATTAGAAAATCAAGCTCGGCTTACTCAGCGTATAGAGTCTTTGACTGAAAAAGAGATTGAGCTTAATAAACAGCTCAATGCAGCACGATCGGAAGAAAGAAGACTCAATGAAGTAATAGCTGATATGCAAAATGATTTACAACTGAGCGTAAAGAGAGAAGTAGAACTTACTGAAGAGTTGCAGAGGGAAAGGCTTTCTAGCCAGAAAAAAATACCTGCTCAGTTTGTTCAGAAGATAGAGGTGAGAAAGAGGAATTATCAAATATATACTTGTTCCTACTAATTCAATTTTTCAAAAAATATTTTCTTTTTCGCAGGAATTAAATGAAAGCATTGAAAAGCATTCACGAGTTGAAAGTATGCTTCAGGAAAAATTAGCCAAGGCTAGAGAAGAGAAGGAACAATTTGCAAGTCGCATCAGGTTACTAGAAAACAAGTTGGCACAAAGAAGTAAAGAATCTACGAGTGGTATAAACTCTGATTTGGTCGAGAAGGTAAGGTTTATAAATAGTAATAAGTCTAAAGTTCATTTTTTTTTTATTTCTTATATCCACTTGTATAAATACCACTCATAATGGGGATAATATTCTCTAATCCTTTATAATTTCATTAGCGTTATTCGATTTAACCAACGCCATATTTCTTCGTTCTCTTACTAGATTCAACACTTCTACGGCAAGTACTTGCGTGTGGATAGCCGACGCAAAGCTCTAGTTTATCAGAAGCGTTACTTGCTCTGCATAGTGGGTGGTTATCAAATTTCGGAAGACAACACATTATCAGTGCTTGCGCAACTTACTCAAAGTCAAAAGTTTTATACAAAAACGAGTGATAATCGGAAGAGTCCTAAAGTTCGTTTCCGTAGTGCTATACTCGTTGTTATCAGTATTCATCGTATGAAGTGGATGATTCTCAGATGGAAAACCGGAAGACGAGTCGGAGCCAATGCGGTTCTTGGAAATCCGGATCAGTCTTTCGTTCCTCTGAGAACTGCCAGCTTCAATCACTCGCCGCCTGTTCGAGAACGGGCTACCGCTAAGTGAGTATTGCTTTTTTCATTTATCATGTGTAAACATCTTTTGACTTGAGTTAGGCAGTCATGCATATTGGAATTTTCGGATGCAGTGGTGATGGAAATTTCGGAAAAATCGAATTGGAACAATATCTGCAAAGATTCACGAATATTCAGCAAACACTTGGTTTAGCAATGGCGGAAGCTGGATCAAGTTATCCGTCTAATGCAAGAACTCAAATGACTTCGCATCACAACAGGTCACCTCAAATTCAATTAGATGATAAAAAGTCCATCGACAGCCCTGATAATTGTTTCTATTAAAAAAATATATGCAGCCGTCCTTGAAGATGGTCTGTGTGGGATTGCCATTTTCATTTGCACTGCAAATGGAAATTATATGAAACTGGGCATTTCGAATAGACTGAAGATTCACGTAGGCTTTTATTTTTTATTTTATTTCACTATTACTTCCCTCGTAGAACTCCTTCAAGCATTGTACATAAGTTTGTATCATATGACAGTGTAAGATAATTCCTTTTATAAGCTCTAAAGAGCTAATCGTGTCTTTTGAAACGAAAGCTCAACCATTCAATAGTATTATGTTTATCCTATTCATTGTTTATGTGAATTTTTGAACGCAACCTGACCAAAGTCTTGCGTCATTTTTTAGATTTATTTAGTATGAAGTTATATACTAATGAGAACGTTGTGCCTTGTAAAATGTAACTGATATTTATTGTATTGTATGGATTGTATGTTTTTTATATTGCCAATAAAACTTTATTCATCACTTAAAGAGAATTGGAAATACGGGATCAGGAGATGGTGATAATATTGATAAATTCATAAAATTAACGGTACTTTAATGCAATCGTAGACATCTTTACAGTAAAACAGAACTTGCCATTTTACATTCAGTAGTTAACAAGCGTAGCGCTATACATTTCTCTATAACTGCAATAAAAGTGTATGCCAACATTAGAATAGTAATATAATTGGAATATTTGTCTGAATTAAATTCTTCGTGTTTATTTGAATTCGTTAGATTGTCAAGAAAGTAATATTTGAAAACTTGTTCCTAGACACCGAGATAAAGATCGGACTTTCTTTGTGAAATATTAAAAACTATCATACTAATTACATAATAATTTACGTCTTTGTCAGACTTTAAAAATTGTCTTCAAACTACTCATACCATATTTAAATTCAGTAGTCATACGAACAGTTGAATAATACTTTACAGCAAAGGCTCATCCGATTATTATTATTCTAATAGCCAAGTTACACTACTGATCACAAATAAATGTAAAACAATGATAATCTAGCAATTTTTATGGAAAGAAGATGCGAGCAAAGAATATTAATGTCTTGACAAACTAACAATTGCGGCAGTAGTTAATAACAGGATGTTGTGCGATTATTTGTTACAACGAAATCCTACTTGCTCCTCGTATATACTTGATATTATTTACATATATACATCAAATTGTATGATAAAATATATAGTGGCCATCTAGAGCTAAGTTGTCTCAGTGTTATGAAATCGCTACACACTAATAGCTTCTTACAAGTAATCTACTTTCTTAAGGCTGCCTCGGATAGACTTTAGATCTCATTCAACTTGGGATTCTTACCCAGGATACTAATACACAGTACACGTTCAATTATAATTTTAATTGATTTCTACATGGGAAACTAATTCGTTTGTGTCACTGAGTCATTAGAGAAATTGAAGTATTCCAAATAATGTCAAACTATTATGAATGATCCTTACGTGAATCGAATGCTACAAGTTGACTAAAAGTGATGTACTGAATTAAAAAGAATATCATTTGTTTGTTATTTTTTTCGGACTTATAAATAATTGTGTAAATCTTATGTTTATTACTTTACTTTCTCATTGAAGTAATTTACTGTGTAACAGTGCCTGTCCTTTTAAATTGCTCTAGATTTTCCAAACGATAATAACTATCCGTAGTGAGGAAGCTCGTTAGTCTCTTTTGAAGATGATACAAGCACGGGACTCTTCTCACTACAAATATTAATACTTTCTCGAGATTTATGACTTAATCATTTTTTTGTTCGGTTATATTAAGGAATTTCCTTAAGAAAAAACCCAGGTCCTTTCAATCTGCCAATATCCGAGCTCCGATCAGTCTCATTCGAATATAAATTAAATTTCTAAAAATTTCATTTATTTTTCAAGTACGAAAGATCGAAGTCCTGACACGGCTTGAAAGAAAAATGTTGTTTCAAACTCACCAACGAGTTAGCCCTGCCTACGAATGGAACAGGCGTCCTTGAAGTTGGTGGCATTAAATGGCACAAAATAGTCATCATGAAGTTGTCTAACAATGGCCTCAATGGGACAAAGCTTTGATTCCTTGCGTATTTTTTCGCTGTCATCGTGATCGAAGAAGTTGACATTATAGAGGCTGGTATTGCGACAAAATGGTATCTTCTGGGTGAAATCCTTGCCATTGATAACGACGCGAAAATAGAAATCGCTGGCCAGGTGAGTCTCTGACTTTGGATTGATTCGATAAACTTCAATGACGAAGCGCGAAGCATAATGTGGAGTCGCTGCCTGATCGGAAAGAATTCCAAGAGCAGTCGCCAAGTATTCTAATGTCTTGTCATGACCAGAATACAGAACAATCTTTGGCTTGGCTTCAGAAATCATACGCAACATATACGATACGATGCTACGTAATAACCCATATGCTCGTAGCAAACCATACTTTCGGCGATTATGACTTTTAGCATGTTGACGAGCCTCCCATTCTGTATATGCAAACAATCCTGTAACATGTTCCGTTTTAACACAGAGTCGCTGAGTCTCAGTATCGATACAGGGCAAGGACGCTCCGTGACAGACGTAGGTCAATAAAGCATCCCTTAATGTGTTTGGGTCTGTTGTTTGGGCCTGGTCTGGCATCTCAAAGACTATATTGGAAGCCTGCTTTATTAGATCTCCTACCGCTGGATGAGACTTCAGATGATCTCCAAGTTCCTGCATAAACGCAACAAAATTTCTGAATAATATTATTCAATAGCTATCAAGATTTTAAAAATCTTTATGCATTAAATTTTACCTTAGAATATTGTTTGTGATATTTCTCGGCAGCGGGACAAGCGCAATCGGAATTACAAAAAGCGTAACTCTGCGTCTCACGCAGGCTAATTTTTGCTAAATTTTGGAAACCCTCGTTCTCGATGAATGCGTACAATAGCGCCACGGCACTTTGCACCGTCCTTCTGTATCGTGTACTGTAGACAACTACATCCTTCGCACTTATGGTACTGTTTCCCAAATTGAGCCTGTGAAAATAGGCATTACGTAGTAGTAGTCCTGTCTTAAGTAACTGCGATACGCCCAACATGGTCAGCTGTGCCAATTTGCAATCCTTGGCGGTAGGTGGTAACATTGGAAATCCATGAAACGGTCCCAAAAATTGAGCCCAACCAGTACGCCAATTTGAGGATGCATTTTGCAAGAAATTTTGATAACCCTGATAGACATTATCCAATTCCGAGGACGACGTAAAATCGCCGGCACAATTGACTGTGCTGATATTTCGCACGTGGGCCAAGGGACCTCTGTCGCCGTGCCTGACGAAGATGAGGATTCCAGTAAGCGTTATATTTACATCGACTTTACCTGCGATTGAATTGAAAGAGATATGATTTTTTTATGATTAAACAATGTATGTGATCATCTTGAAAATGACATACCCTCGGTTCCGGGTAAGATGTTACTCGGCGAATTACAAAAGCGGAATATTCGTTTAGTTTTAACATCTGGTTTCAGGTTACGTGGGAATTCTCTAATTGATAATTCACTGCCTGATGGACGTCCTTGTGTTGCGCTCTTGTCATCCACGCCAATGTACTTATACATTCCTAAGACGTGACGAATTCAAACATATAATAATTTTATCTTAATCGACAAAATTAATCCAACATTAATTAACAGTCTATCAATTACTAAAAAATCAAATTCAAACGAAGCATAAACAAATATACAATCATTGATAAAATCTAAATACATACTACATTGTTTCATAAAACGATCTTTAAAAAATTAACAAATGCTTTTCAAAACAGACGCGAAGTATTTCACGACAAGATTAAAATATCATTAAAGTACAATGCCAATTCGATTACCAGCAACCAGAAGAAAAATCCAAATGCTGAGGATAACGTAGCAATAAAAGGCTCGATGCTGATAAGAAAGTCGAACCATCTCTGAGAGCATTGTGGCGTCCCTTGAGGCGTGCAAGTCCTTTGACGTAATTCACGTGCGTCCTCTCGTAAACGCTGGAGATGACAGCCGTTCGTACTCCAACGGATTCCGACTCTCGATTCGATCATTCTTGCTCACGTGCCTGCAGCTACGTTTACTCGTGGCATCGCTACCCCAAGCGTATTGCTTCTTTTTGCCTCCGACTGCAGCTTTCGATTTCAAACGAGCAGCAACGTTTACTTTGTTTTTGTATATATCTTTTTTTGTATGTTGCGACGCAACGGAAACACGTCTAACGAGACTGGTCAGTCTGCTTAACAAAGATCAAGATCGTTTTCGTAGGTTTTGTGAAAACAAGACTAGGTTATGGAGGCGCAAGCGCTCAGGTCACTCCCTGTCTCTGGTATGGACTATGCCGATGTTATATGCTCCACTGATTTCCTATGCGCATCCTGCAATCCGGCGCATGGCTCAAGGTTTATTTACCTTTTACGCAAGTCTCGCGGGCGCTTACGAATCGAACTGATAACGACTTTTCCTTTGGGTTATCATGAATGTTTTATCACTCGAATCAAACACTAGTTTATAGATGAATGCTCTATATTTAAATGCTTGACTTTCACTGTGGTTATTAGAACTCGGAGAATTCTACTAGTTTAATGAAGTTTTCAATGGATTTGTTTATTTAGCTTTACACGGTAGCAAAGTTGTAGTTCCTTAATGATATATTTAAATATGCATAATGTACACTTTTAATCTAGAAATGCAAATTCCCGTAGTAATAATTACGTAAGTTTAACACTAGAACTACGAAGATTTACTATATACCTATTTCAACCAACACATAGTTATCTCTGAAAATTAGAAGCGTAAGAACAAAATAATCTATAATATTATTCTATACACAAATTTAATAAAAATCATTACATTATCGTAAAATATTAAATAGGAATATTAGAGGAAATGGTATAAATAAATGATGCAACCGGTCATTTTGACCGGTTCGTAGTTCTAGTGTTAATGTAATAGGTAGAAGAGCCACGTCATTGACCAATGATGATACACTTAACAGTACTAAGGATATGTAGTTATTATTGTTATACTTACACAATATTGGAAAATCATGTTTTTTTTACATATGATAAAACATTGTTTTTAAATATACTTAATATACATTTTCATATTTTTTTTTTAATAATGAAATTGATGGGTATGGACATTATTGAAATTGACAAAAAAAATCTCTAAATCCTCTACCTATAATCCGACAAGTCAGTAGCTTATGAGCTCTCCCTATCTCCGCTATTAGATCCTATATAAACGTGTACCATCACTCAACGACCGACATTTATCGACAAAACGTCCTTCGCAGAGAGAACTGGAATTCCTTATATTGTTTAGAAAAGCAAGAACAAGTATACAAGATGAACCCAACGAACAGCCGTTCGATAAAAAATGTCATTGTTCAATTTCAATATATTCTACTTCGAGATTATTTTAATTATATGACATCATACTCGGATATCTCATGACGCTCGCAATTATTCATGACTTATATTCCCAATAAGACCATTTCTCAAAATTTGACACCGATCAGACACCATTTGACACCATGCGCATCCATTACAATTCCCAGAACACAGAGCAAATTATAATTGAGTGCGTTTCTTGATATTTATTCCAGGCTCTATGGAATTATAAAAAAAAAAAAAAATATGAATTTTGTAAATGGACTGCGAAGGAGCGTTCTTGTGTGTTGTTCTCTTACGTGAAAAGTTTTCTGCGAAGATATTAAAGGATTTTCCTTATTGTCTTTAGATCTGCTACCACGGAGGAAGGAGATTTAGCTAGAGAGGCGAAGGGATACTTATAATTCCAACCCTTGCCAAATTTCCTTAAGATCCTTCTCTAATCGCTTTT
>JARPRG010000041.1:461831-476546 GCA_031001745.1 Hartigia nigra
CGAAG
Source organism: Hartigia nigra (assembly GCA_031001745.1). Classification (NCBI taxonomy): domain Eukaryota; kingdom Metazoa; phylum Arthropoda; class Insecta; order Hymenoptera; family Cephidae; genus Hartigia; species Hartigia nigra. Next base: position 461,837 of record JARPRG010000041.1, read on the forward strand.
GTGCACTGTTTGACAGTAACTATTACGTGAAGATTTTTTAATACAAAAATGAAGGAATTTTCTCTGTTTTTGAGAACGGTTTTTTAGCTTCTTCATTTTTGGAATTTTCATTTGTGCAAACGATATCACTTATTTAATGGGTGGCCGATAGCGAAAATACATTATATTACTGAGTTAGGGTCGTTTTAATGGTGTCGGTCAGTAATGGAACCTTTCAAAGAGGAGCAGCATCCATCGTGACGTCCATGCAAAAAAATAATACGCAAAAGCACTGTCTGGACGAACATGTAGAAAAAGTTAATAATCGCGATAAACGCATTTCTGCTCTAAAAATGGTGGAAAATACGCACTTTCTTTTTATACCCTTCAAACAAAAAATGACGAAACGAGTTGCTGCACAAGTGGCAATTCTACTGAATATTAACTGTGGCCTTAAACTCGAAGTATTTTTTATTTTTTTTCTCCCATTACTACCCACGTGATCCACACGTCATTGCATAGCGTGTATATGTATATATATACACATATGTTGCATATACTTGTTGCTAGATTCAACTCTCTTTCTTTACATGTCTGTCCGTATCGGAAACAAAGGATTATATATACACTACCCTCATTTCCTTCATCATTGTTCAATACCATACACTATACAATTATAAATGCCAAAATTTTTTTATATCTAAGGATTGCCTGTCTTGATTATTCACATGTACATTATTTGATATACATATGCAAATTACATTTAACTATTGCATTAATTACTTGTTGTGTATATATGAAAATTGTGTTTTATATGAAGCATATAGGAAGGACGAATTATTTAGTCAAAAAGTCATACTCATCTTTGTATGATGATATTATTTTGTACGTGTATGGGAAAGACGGTGATTTTCGTGTAGCGCTTTATGGGGTGGCGCTTGCGCAGCAATCCTCGCAGTCCTATATAAGGACGTAGTACGTCCTGAAACGATATTCACACACGGGTAGCTGCGACCTTCTGGTGCAACCAAGTGCAGCTTAAAGAAAATTGTCCTGAAATTTGCTAATTTTTTTCTGGCAATTGACATGGCATTCAGAAGAGGTTCACTGGCAATTTTTCTGATTTTCGTCGCCGCTGTCAATCAGTTGAAGTTACCATCGGTGAGTAGCGTATAAAATTGATTTATTTGTTACTTAAAAATTTCGCAATAAAATTTGCACAATTTTTATCTGACTACAACGAGGGCTTTTAATATTTCGAATTTACGTATATACATTCGTAAGCCTAAGACCTTGATCATAGAAAGCTATTTTAACGTTCCCGCGAAACTTTGGCAAATTCTATTTTAAGTTTCGCAAGTCTCCCAGATTTCCACTTTGCAATTCACCCCAAAGTGTCTCCTCTTGTTTTGTCCTTTTTTTTTCATTTGGTTCGGGATTTCAAGCAAAGTTTTGCCTGATGTTCTGTCACTGTGAGTTTCAAGTTGTTGAATATTTTATAGGGGGGTGGAAATACAAATTTAAATTGTAATTCGCACGAAATTTACATCTGATACTAATATATAATCTTGTCGTATACACTCATTCCGTGTATCAACTATATTATTTAATTCGCAATGTCTGAAAGGGATTAATTGAAATGATTAAAATGTGTCTTCCAAAAATTAAAAATTTCAATTAATATCCCCCCGCTCATATCTACTTTGTGGATCTATATTTAATTATTGGAATATATACATTTTTTCGATATCGTCTTCGCTTCAAGCGTCTCTTCTCACACGTTAATTAAAAATTTAATTAATATAGATTTTATTCAGTAATATCATACTGTTTCCTATTTATTTCATAAATACTTTAACGACTCTAATGAAATTTAATATTATTTGTGTTACGTACAATTATTTTGTCTGAAAAATATTTGAAATTTTTTATATTGTGCAGGTTAATTGTTTTATCCTTTTGTTATTTAATAATACACTTAACAATCCATCGTCGGACAGTAATTAATAAAATCACAGAAATGTAATGTTTCTCAATGTTATTTAAAAATCCTGTCGATATTATTGTCTTGTTCAATTGTGGATAAACTTTTTGACTATGCATTGCACAAGAGTAAGCTCTTTTAGTCAAAAGTTTTGCTCTTCGTGGACCTTCTCCTTTTCTTTTTGGCATCCAATCAGAGTAGATTAACTTCGATCAAGACCGTCCGTCTCCTTCTTTACAAGACAAGCCATTTTCCCTCATTGTGACATTGTCTGTATTGAAAATCTGCATCAGATACCTTTACCCTCTTAAAGTTGGATAAGAAACTTTTAATTGTGAATTCAATAAATTTCTATGGCAACATTGAATTAAAAAAATTTTCGTATATTATATATAATTGAATTACGTCATTAACAAATTTTTATATCAAGATATAAACGTAACAACGAACTAGTTTTCAACCCTGGCATACAAGTGGACAAACATTTTTAAAATGAAAAATTTTGTAAATTTGATATAAACTATTTTTTTACGAATTTATTTTTTTTAAGAAAAATATCGCAACCAATTTCACAACGAGTTATGTTAAAGTAATACATATAAATCGCGTGGTTATTAATGTTTTTGAACATTCTGATAACTGTCTTTGTGGTATCCGCCAAGAAAGAAGAATTCGATATTACGTGGAATAGGAACGGATATTGGAAAGACCATTTGCGTTTCAGGGTGGAAGATCCACAGCCATTTATTTTCGCGAAAATCTCAAAACTCCTTCGCATTCCGGAGTTTATTACCGTGACAATCCGAGCTTACATACGTAGAACAAGAATCCGAGGTTATTTATTGATTTCTTTCGCAGATTTGAAAAACGTTCTCCATCAGATGGGTTAGGATATTCCACGTATATTTTCAAAATTCAATTAATGTTACTTTATTGCTTTTGAAATTAAAAGACGATTTTTGTTTGAACTTTAATTACGCATATTTATTGATAGTATCACAACAAATACTTGCGCAAAATGTTCCCGTAGTCAAAGTTCAATCATATAACATATGACAGGGACGTCCTTTGGGAGAGTTGTGGGTAATTGAAATTCCTCAGATGTTTCCTGCGGTCTTTGTACAACGATACTGATCTTATATTCCAGAAGATTACAAAATTTGTATATACCTACGCGCGTGACTATTGTGCAATTCTTGCTTTTATTGTTTAAACCGTAACAAAAATGAATGCTTAATGTTTCTTTCCCTTTCGGTAGCCATGAAAATGTTCAATCTCGTTTCTTGTCTTACCTAGTGCAAACATCCCGAAGATGTCTCTGAGACGTCATGTGGAAGTCTCACGGACATTTCGTTCTGTTTGCCTTGAGTAAAGTTAAACACTACCGGAATGAATCTTCAAGATTGCTTATTGCGGACTTTGGTCAATATTGCTCCTTCCGTAATATCCGAAACAATAATATTTGTCATTTAGATTGATTAATTAGACAGGCGAGAATCGTTAAGATAATAACGTCTTTAGGTAAACTAAGGGTAATAATAAAATGTCTAGTGGCAATTACGTAGTACTTTGAAATATTTACGAAATTCGTAATGCATAATTAACGGACCTTTCAATTCTTGGAGTTCTAAGTATCTTTGGAAGATGCTGTTGTATGACTGCGAGTAACTGAGGAATAATTAGCAGCGCGAAACATATATAATTACTACAGTGAACTCATGAATATTTATAAATATATAAATGCCCACCATAATGAGGCATTGTATAACGTCTAACTTCTTTTATGTTTAATTAATTGGTTTCTTGAAATGGACCAAGCTGTAATATTTTTTTATATCATTTTTTCCCCACAGCTTCTCCATTTATTGAACAATGAAGTTAGGGCAATTATTTTTAAATGCTGCATGTTGCCTGTTAGATTTTCATTCTTGGGTATATATACATATATATAGAGGTTGTTAGTCTGTTGGTACGGATAAGAGCGAAAGTGCGTGGCGTTACTATAAGAAGCTTAATTATTTAATACCCTCTAACGAGAGAGGGGTGATTCATGAATTCTGCATAAAGATGTCAATCTACGTTAAGTTGGTGACTTTGTCAGTGCTAAGCCAAAGGCAATACAGCTGACAATTAAATCAAGTCTCACAGTAACCACTGAACAAAGGATCTAATTGAAAAAATGAAGGTGAGCACTCTTTTTGGATTATTTGTTTGTTTAACGCGTGTATCTTTCGGCATTTTATATTCAGATCTTTTGTATCATAGGAAAAGCTACAAATTCAAAAATGCCAAAAATTTCAGAAATTAATTGTAATACACATAAATAAGATTAATAAAAAAAATTGAACAGTGTTTAATTACAAATTTAAGAATTTTTTATTTCGACAAATTCACATTGATTACTCTGTTGTTTGTTTTTGAATGCATTGAGAACATCTACATACGAATTCGTATTTCATCGTCTGCAAAAGGTCGTAGTTCCACAAAGCTTCCGGTTACTATCTTCGATCAGTAATTTCCTTTCGAGCTGTGCAAACTTACGACATGAAGATTCTATTTGCTGGTAAAGTTCACCTATTTCTGTATAATTTATATGCAGAATGTGATTTCAAAATGAAAGTATTTTTGGCTTAAAGAATTTCAAAGTGTACAATCCGACTGGAAATATTCTGGAACCAGAGTAGCTGCAAATTATTTAGTATACTATATTAATCCTCATCTTCTGTGGGAATAATTTATATTAATTAAAGTACAGTAAAATATACGAAATGTAATCTGGCAAAATTCTATAGCGACTCGATATTATCTTGTGCTTTATGGGATTTCATTTCCCAGCGTATAATTGTAACCCTCGGAAATTTTTCCAGTAAATTGGTGCTTTTTCGGACGTTGGTAGGAAAGGGGTGAAGCTTACAAGGAGCAGAATACCAGACGCATTGTTGGGCTAGACGAAGCCATAAGCCCCGAGGAAAATTTCAACGACGGGTATTTTAATTAAGACAAAGAAAACAATTGTGGACTGTAGGAACTCGCCATTATTCTTATTCATCTCTGGATACTCTGAAATTAATTTTGAAAACATTTTTTATTCACCTTGACAATCATACGTAACAAACAGTGACGTTTACATTTGTTATATAGATTAATTTTTACCATATAATTTCATGACGTAAAATTGACAATTATTATCTTTCTGTAATTGACCTAAAATGCATAACGTTCTTTGTAATTACACTATGACATAATGGCTTTGTGTAATCAGCCATAAAGTTCTATGACGTGCAAGAATAAATTAGATTACGATCAAGCGTTATCTGCATTAGTTTGACCAGCCGAAGATCCCCATGATGGATCACTTGAGAGTTTACAGCATTACTTACACTGTATTTTGTTGCAACTTTTATAAAAGTAATTTTGATTTAGGTAATGATTTTCAAAGATTTCGTTATCATGTCTGGAAGTTTATTAAGATTAGCACTTTATCAATTCCTAGTGATTTTTTTGACGTTCAAGACAAAATATAATAATCAATTTTTCTACCACTTAGAAAAAACTTCTTTCCAGTAAATTTTCACATATCCTTCAAGGATCCTTTAAATACAGTCTAAAAAAAAAGGACTAAATGGTCTGTTCCTCTTCCAGTTCAGTCAACGGAATACAGAATTCAATTCTCCAAATATAAAAAAGTCGGCAATCGTTATTTTTTTTTTCATATTGAAATTTCATTACTTAATCTAGACTCCATTTTTTGTGTGTAAATTCTTTACCTTGAGATGTTTCAAGTGTAAAAAATTCGAAAAAAATTATATTCATAGAAATATCTAGAAATAATATTAATAAAAAATCGAATCCCGTCATTTCATACTTTATTTAATCAATTTTTTGTCTCTTCTAATAATTCATATCAATGGCGTATATCTTTGACATAAGTGACGTTCAATCTATGATTAATGATAACCTTTATGTTGCCTTGTAGGTATATCTATATTTTTGAAAGTCAAAAAGCTCACATCATATATTTCATGAGGTCATCCCAATAAATTAAAAAAAAAAAAAATAGCTAAAGCTTGATAACAGGAAAGAAGGAAAATGCTTTATGTTGAAACGACCTTTATTCTCCTTCTGAAATACCCCAAGCTTTTCCACAGATCGAATAAGACAAAACACACGCCGACAATTTTATTTACCCATCTTCAGAAAGTAAAACACGGGTTTATCTAGAATGTGGCAATCAAAATATTTTTTTTATAATTTTTTTTCTTGCTCTTATCTGCGTATTACAAGCTCATATTATGCTATTGATTCACGTTCCCACGTACATTCCCACATACGTATATTATCAGTATATATGAAATTGAGCATTTACAAAAGAGTCTGTACATTAATCAGACCATGTTCGATCAATACCTACGTCACATATAATATTTTTTAAATACTTGAATGGATCCTAATGGTTTTTAGAGATCCGATATAAAAGTGTCTCACGTGTCAGGCAGTATAAGCTTATACCTATAAATATATATGTATATATTGTACATAGATACGTGGTAGTCCAGGAAATATCTGGCTTTTTGTATGAATGGTTTTTAATCTTTATTCGATCACCCTATGACGTCATTCATCTCCATTAAGTCCTACCGGATGATTAGTCATTCAATAGAAATTGATTCCAAAAATGAATTTCCCACGACGGTTTCTCGACATGCATAAATCACACTGTTGATCTAAAAGCGGTTTATTCTTGTGTAATTATCGATCAGCGAAGGGAAAAGAGAAAAGATAAAATTAAACATAACTCGTATATACCAACGGACGAATCTTTTAATTCCTTCACAGTACTCTAATTAGTCGGCAAAGTCACAAAGCACAGAAATTAATCTCAGCCTATACAAGAAGATCTTAACAAGGTCAAATCGAATTTTCAAACTTTGACCCTAATCAGCTCACTACTAGATCTTAATTGAGACGTAACCGTATTTTGCGCAAAGCTTTAATGAGCTTGAAGAACTTGAGCAAGTCCAACTCAGTCAGATTCCACTTGCAAGCAGAGTGATTTATTAGGACTTAATTAAAGCTTTATTAATACTCGACATGATCCAGTACTCCTATTATTCGACCTCTTCTTACGTAATTGTTATCTGAAACTATAAATTGAATTAGTTATCGTTTAATACGGTTATTTATTATTTATCACATCATATATTAATTCACGTGGTACTTACTTTTGCATTGTAAATCCAATTTTGTTAACAATATAGACTGCTCTTAATCAAAAGTTGTTAGCTAACGTTCGGCATACCAAAGTTTGTTCGCAATATGAAAGATATATGAAAGATTGAAGGTATCAAAGACTTTATGTGGTTATTCAAGGTCTTATGGAAACTTCATAATAATTCGAATATTAAGAAGCTGTCGAAGAAGGTTGCTCGCTCTAGGGTTGGTACTACTGTGGTAAAGGTTTCGAAGGCACTCAAAGGCCTTCTGGGTTCTCTGGCTGGTGTAATAACAGTTAAAAGGTTGCCATAACCTAGAAATCTCGAGAACATTAAAATCTCCTTGGTTATTCGACCAATTCGGTATTACGTTTTTTTTTTAAACCCACGGCACAGTCACTGAAATAAATAAATTTATGTTCCTCTTTATTCGTAGGAATCTTTATGGCTTTACACGTATACATATAATGCTAAACATGCCTGAAGATTTTTCGAAAACATACTTTTGTGAATATTTCATCAGGAATGTGACAGCCTCGTAAAAAATTAAACTACGCCTGCGGATTAGAATTTTAAGAACAACGTGTATATGAAATTCCGAAAATTTGAAAATCGCTAAAGACTCGAGATACAATCGCTGATTTTATTTTACGGAAAAGTTCGAACGTTTAAGGGACAACAAATACCTAACACTTTTTGTCTAACATTTTTTGTCTAAGGGAAATTACGAGATTCAGTAACGAAATCCTTTTTTTCGTATACAATATTAACTTTTTGAAATTGACTCGCATAGACGGAAATACTCTTGAATGTGTATCAGGTATTATCTTGGCTATGACGTAACGTATAATCATGTTACTTCCATCGATTTTGCTCGATATAAGCTAATTGTTGCTATTGCACAAATGGCGTAGACAGGGAATTCCTTGGCAATAAAGTTATTATCGGTATGATACACGTGTATCCATGTACGAGAGTACTATGACGCGTTCACAATGTTGTCACTGATTATTAAAACAGTCCTCCGTTCTATGCTGTATATTGAACTTTGATTTATAAGTTTTTATAACAGTAACTTACCATTCCACGTAAAAAATGAATTACAGTGTACCATACCGATCGTAAATACAAAAAATCATTCAAACACCATGAAAACGATCCTAAATTCTAAAAATCAGAAAGGATCACGAGTAAAAAAAAAACTATTCATATTACTAAAGACTCTTATTCAAGTATCTGATTAATCGCAGGAAGAGATTAATTTTCATGGAGCAAATCAATGTCTGATGATATTCGAAGTGCAGAAAAAAAATAAAATGGTTCAGAAGAAAAGTTCTCTCATGCATATGCATTGTCATTTAACCTGTCAATAATAACAAGATCAATCTCAACCACGTGATATTAAATCTTCCCCGTGTCAATTCTTCTGCGTGAAGTGATCGCTGATGGATCGCATAATACGTAAGAAGAATAATCGATACATAGAAATATCTATCTTCACCAAATATGTGCTTCATTCATATTTTATAAATATCTACACACGATTACAAAAATTTTAAAAATGTCCTAAATATACATTATCAATATATTTCAGTGTTTAACGATATCCAATATATTCCAATCTAATCGTTACTTATCTATCGAACCGGATTTAATCTTTTTAGGACGTCGAACGACTGATATACTGGATCAATGAATCTCGAGCAATCACTACCGAGAACCACTCGAGAATCTATTTAGCCGATTGGTCAGTAACTGCATAGGCAATAGATATAATCGGACTGACCATTTCTAATCATTTCTAATTCAACAATCGACGCAAAGATCTCTAAGCCATTAAGCCGCTAACGTTAAACCCATACACGGATATGCCTGTGCCAACATTGTGCTAATCAAGCTCTCCTTTAATGAGCAGCCTTTAACGCAATACTTTGTAATTAAGCGTCGTCCGATATTATCATTATAATCGCGACAGGACACCCGACGTCCTCATCTACGTCCATGAAATGGCGGGTGTACCTTCCAGCGACTAAAATCATTTCACAGCTGTCCAAAAGCGTTGTAATTAAACGATGACAATTTAATTGACATGATTCAAGTTCGTTCCGATGTTCAATCAGTTTCGACGCGTTACCAGCTTTTGCATTAATTATTGATCGATGTCATCGATAACCTGCATATTCATACTGAGTCCGCGAATCATTTTACATGCAAAATAAAATTCCGACGCTCGGTATGAGAAACACGTAACCCACAGGTGTACTGTAAAATTTACGACTCGCCATGCAGCGATACCACCCACCGGGTTGTTATTCCAGTAGGAAGAAAGGAGTCGCAAAAAAATAAAAATAAAACAAGAAAGCTCATATATTCCAAAGCTCCCTGGATTTCCATCTACTAGAATTCTAAGCTTTACGATTCTCAAGCGAGCAGCGAGAGCAGTTTTATTCAATCACGAGAGTGCTGCATTTACGTTCATATGATTTGTAAAAGTTTATTAACAGGATGTGTATCAGTCGAGAATCTTGATAGATTTTTTAGTGTTATACGCTTACTGGAATGTACTGTATCTATGCGTGCACTTTATTGCGTACGTGTACAGTGCATCTGTTACGACATATACATATGCTATGTATAATAATAAGTCAATATGGATGCATACGACTAGTACATGCGAAACGCATATCTCACTCAACGAATATTACAAATACGAGGCTGACGACAGACGTTAGATATACAAGAATGCAGTTGCATTATCTTCCTATCAAATTCAATTGCATTTAACGATGCACAATGCCCTGCGATCTTCTGAATTCAATGCGCGAAGACTGTGAGAATGCGTTAGAGACTGAATCGCGACATATATATATATATATATATTTAGTTGATGTGAAATGGTAGGGAAGGGCGGGCCTATGCTCGTAACTCGTAAGCAATGTCATCAACAGCCGTGCCGTTTCTATTATTTGGGAATAACAATGCATTTTCATCCTGTGATACAACCGGGACTTGTTGCGGTTTTAGGATACTCATAGGAGACCCCGTCAAACCTTGGTATTACGGTTTGTACCGTTTGATCTGGGAACAGATGTTGACATCACTGTATCTACCTGATTTAATTGTTTTGTTTGTACTGATCCAAGGATAATTGAAGTGATAGAGTTTTGTTAGGGCATAAAGAATTTTTGTTGGTTTAATTAGAGCTATGTTTAATTAAAAATTTTTTGTTTGTAATAATTGTTTCAGGTCTCGTGTCAAGATGAGATAAGCAAGTGTCTTCCTCGTGAAACATTTTTTGCTCTTTTGCGGCTGCCGGAAGTCAGCTCGAATCTTGCAGCTTACTCTAGGACAGTTAGGATCATCCGGGACGATCTAATAAATTTGAAGACTTTGGACTCCGAGGATGATGATGAAGTTGCTGAAATATGTCTACCTGCTGAAATTTATCTGGAGCTCTTCAGCGACCCTACCACGAGAGTACATCTTCGAACGCAGAAGATGTTGAAGGACGGTGCAGCTCGTGTGTACAATCCTGAGATACTCGACGTGGATGACCTGGTCTCCCCAAAACGTAGTATAGCGACTCTGGCCAAAAATGACGACCTACCTATTTCCATCAGCGGCAGGAGTAAGGAGGGTGACGAGGAGATGCATGCGTTGATGTCAAAACAGGATTCTCCAGATTTACTTCTGGACACTTTTCTGGCCCTTGGAGATCATAGAACGAAGGCTGAATTAGTACGGGATTATGATCTATCCAATGGCGAATTTAATACCGAGGCTCTAGGTAGGGATTATTCTTATGGAAAACGTAACGTGGCCTCCTTGGCAAGGGATTTTGCACTACCTTCTGGCAAAAGGAACATCGCAGCCCTTGCCAGAGATTATAATCTGCCTAATGGTAAGAGGAACATCGGTACTCTGGCGAGAGACTATATGATACCTAATTCGGGAAAGAGAAACCCGACTTCACTGGCAAGACTTTACTTCCTGCCAGCTTCCGTGAAGAGGAACGTTGCTGCCCTGGCTAGGGACTATGCTCTCCCCAACGGGAAGAGGTATCTAGGATCTCTAGCTACGACGGGTGATCTACGACTACATGGACCTTACGAGGAGAAGCAGAATGTTGGCAGTCTCGTAAGGAATGACAATCTTGTACGTATGGGAAAGAGGAACGTCGGCACCCTCGCCAGAGACTGGAGTCTACCTACTCAAAATAGATACGGAAGATCCTTGGACACTAAGAAGACCAAGCTTGCTGATCAGTATGAATCGGTAAAACAGGAATTGATCAATCTTCAACGTCTGGGACACCAAGTGGACCAGGATCATAAGGATCTGGATGGTAGTACAAAAGTCGGTAAGATTACGTCAGCTGATGCTGACAAGGTCCTTACCGAGGCTAAAAACGACTCTCAAAAGACTGAAGATGGAAAAAGACCTAAAAGACAGATTGACTATTCGGATGAGTATCCTCTACCCGTTATGCAAAATACTAACGTTCTGGATTATGAGGAGATGATCGAGGCTCTTACTGGAGAATATCCAAATACCGAAAAAAGGTTCATGGGTAAGTTGAATAGTCACTAAAAAAAAATCCGTCAAACCGTAATGAAAATATAAAAATAGTCTCGCGATACCAGTATATAATTTTTACCCAAGTAACCGAATTCAGCACTAAATATTGATACTTTTCAAAGTCTATAGTCTCATTTTAATTTAGACAAAAAACAAAAACAAAAAAAACGATCAAATTCTTGTATATTCGAATTGGCTTGCGATTGTTCCACTTAATTGTAACTGACAGGGACTGGTCCTGCGCTGGAGGTGCAGGACGACGATACTGATCTGGGGGGTTATTATGGGATAACCCATCCAAGTAAAAGACATATCGGGGCCCTGGCTCGACTCGGCTGGCTTCCATCTTTCAGGGCCGCCCGATTTTCGCGCTCCCCACGCTACTTGGTCGACAGGTCAGACCAGTAGGACCCCACTTCGTGTTCTCCGTCTCTTCTTCCCGTTCGTGTGCTGTTGATGTGTCTCTGTCTAAGTAGAAGCCTACCTACAAAATAAATTAAAAAATCCATCACTTACAACCTACAATCGTCCAAATTGTCAGCCGTATGCTCCAATTGTCTACTCGGATACGTCACGGTAGCTTGGTCTATGGATGTCTGGATATCGTGTATTCGCTGTTAGATCACTGATCTTAGATCAGTGCTTAGATCTTAGACGGCTCAAGATATATAACATACATTAGCTAAATAGATTGATAATTCATCAAAGTCAATCACTTCGTAGATGTGGATGTCGTAGATGTCCTTTTGATATATTATATTTGTATATACTATATCAATTGTTTTTTCTCATATCTGTCTAGGTTTAATGACTGTTTCAGATCCATCCTAGAATACAATCACTTTTAATGATTATTATCTACCCGCTTATAAGGATATCAGTAATCACAGTTCACTGATTATCTTGATTCCTGATGGCTCTGGAAACGTCAAACACAAAATATATGTATATTATGGTTTAAACGACGTATTAGACATTAATCTATTTACAGAACTCTTCACTATGGTCAATTGCTATAAAACGTACTTGCACAATTTTTGATAGATAATGATTATTGGTTCTGTAAACGGATTATTGGTACGGCTAGCATACGTGTTTCGCAACTATGGTAAATGATTTTTTTTCTTTCACGTCATATTATTTAACATACTAGTGGTCATCGATGTGAGGTGCCTCATCATTATATTTTTATAATGATTGATTGCAACTATTTTACAGGGAGAATCCCGCAGATGGGTCCACGTCCAACAACTCCCCCAACACGTCGTCTAGGACATTAAATTTGAATTTTGGCACGAGAGGGCGCTATCCGCAATCACTTAATGGCGACTGTCGACATGGTTTCAAGAGATACTTGCTATTACCGAGCACCGATAATTTCTTTCACCCTCGTAAGCTTCAAAACATTCCCAAGAGCGCATAGGCCATTTTCGACACCCTCTATCTGTAATGACAATGAGCACAGTACTGAGAAACATTTTTATCGCGAGCGGATGGAGAGTCATGAGATTCTTGAGATCAGCTGGTGGAAAATTGCTTGTACATATATACTGACAAAGATGAATAATCATTTAAAGAAAAAAATGGGAAAGAATACTGAATGAGAAGTATCGAAAGACGTTTTAAGATTTTTTTGAAAATCTTGATCTCTATAATCAATCTGTCCGCTTTATAGTATCTTCTATGTCGTTTTAATCTGTCCGCCTTATACGATTCAATCTCTAAAGATTTAGAATTTTTTAACAATTTATCATTTCTACGTCCATTTGGACGTACGTCTAAGGCTCTTTGCAGGAGAGGAATTCTTAATATTTATATTAGTATAGCGAATCCAAAATTTACTTATCTATCCTCTCCTTAGTATTACTCTAACTAAGATTATTATTATTATTATTATCCGATTAGAATAATTTTTTTTATTGCAATATTCTTTTGTCTGAACATGTCAGTGTATGTAGATGCGTATTTGGACGTGTGTATTCTATATTTTTTCGTAAAAATTCAAGTATAAAAATTTAACTAAAAAGATGAGTCTCTCCTACTTATCCGTGTGGAAGTAGACGCGAGGCTCCTTTCCTCAAATTATACTATATTTAATATATCTAACGTGTAGAAATAAAATACGTGTATTAACAAGCGTAGTACACAAGGTGGTTGGGGCGATTGTCTCGCTTTGGAAAGTTTCCACGTACGAGACAAGGCCGACTAAATAGTTGCTGTGGATGACATATAAAAAACGTATGAATACTATCTAACATGTAATATGTGTTTACATAGACAATAATCTGGGTAATCCAATGACAATAAAAGGATAATAATATTGAAGTATAATTAAACGAAATTTGCATATTTCTTTGTGCCTATATCTTATTTGGTTTGTTCGATTGCACTTTCAACAAATAATTAATTATTAACATTTGATATATATTTTATTTTGATCTAATATCATTCTAATAGTATCAGTAAATCGTTTTTATATTGTGCTATCGTGTTTCCTATTTGCAAAATTGTTTCGCGGTCCCTTACATTGTCGAAAGACAAATAGACGATATTGACGGATCGTCGAGACTGCTGCCACCTGTGAGTCGAAACAGCTATTCTTTATTAACTCGGATAAACTTTGCTCTTAAGAATAGTATATACAAGTTCTAATTGAACAATTTGCCGTAAGAGGGCAGCATTCGTCAATCCGTACTCGAGGGCAGTGGGGATACTTGATTGGGATATGAAAGAATTTATCGGCATGGAGCTTCGTTTTATTTGTGTTGCTATAATAGTTCTAGTCACCTGGTAAATTCTAATCACCTTCTGCTGGAAACTTTTCGCACGGGGATTGACAGTTAACGCGGTTCAGTATTGGCGACCAACGTGATTCCTTACGTCTAATTTGCTTCGAGCTTTGGCTTCTTAAAGGTGCTTGAAGTTATAGCGTTAATCATGACTGTTCAAGGATTTT
>JARPRG010000041.1:478465-495819 GCA_031001745.1 Hartigia nigra
AAATTTCCATCAACATCATCAGCACCATTTTCTATGTTGTTTTCGTTATTATTGTTTCCAGAACTGTTGATGATTCGCGAGTTAACAGACGCTTGAGCTTTAGAAGCAACGTTTCCCGAATTTTCATTATTCCCGTTATTATTGCCATTCACTAAATTGCCATTGGCATCATCAGCTCCATTTGTTACATTGTTTCCGCTGTTATTGCCCCCCGAATTGTTGATAATTCGTGAAGCACTAGGGTTATTAGTTTCCGATTCTACGTTTCCAGAATTAGAATTATTGCCGTTGCTATTTCCATTTACTAAATTTCCATCAACATCATCAGCACCATTTTCAACACTATTTCCAGTATTATTGTTTCCAGAATTGTTAATAATCCGTAAAGTATGTGTATTATCAGTGGCGGATTCTACGTTTCCAGAATTAGAATTATTGCCATTGCTATTTCCATTTACCAAATTTCCATCAACATCATCAGCACCATTTTCTATGTTGTTTTCATTATTATTGTTTCCAGAACTGTTGATGATTCGCGAGTTAACAGACGCTTGAGCTTTAGAAGCAACGTTTCCCGAATTTTCATTATTCCCGTTATTATTGCCATTCACTAAATTGCCATTGGCATCATCAGCTCCATTTGTTACATTGTTTCCGCTGTTATTGCCCCCCGAATTGTTGATAATTCGTGAAGCACTAGGGTTATTAGTTTCCGATTCTACGTTTCCAGAATTAGAATTATTGCCGTTGCTATTTCCATTTACTAAATTTCCATCAACATCATCAGCACCATTTTCTATGTTGTTTTCGTTATTATTGTTTCCAGAACTGTTGATGATTCGCGATTGAACAGACTCTTGATCTTTAGAAGCAATGTTTCCCGAATTTTCATTATTCCCATTATTATTGCCATTCACTAAATTGCCATTAACATCATCAGCCCCATTTTCTACACTATTTCCAGTATTATTATTTCCAGAATTGTTAATAATCCGTAAAGTACTGGTATTATTACTTCCAGATTCTACGTTTCCAGAATTAGAATTATCGCCGTTGCTATTTCCATTTACTAAATTTCCATCAACATCATCAGCACCATTTTCTATATTATTTTCGTTATTATTATTTCCAGAACTGTTGATGATTCGCGATTGAACAGACTCTTGATCTTTAGAAGCAATGTTTCCCGAATTTTCATTATTCCCATTATTATTACCATTCACTAAATTTCCATCAACATCATCGGATTCATTCGTTACATTATTACCATTGTTATCACTACCAGAATTATTAATAATAAGTGGACTAGCAACACTCTTATTATGAGACCGACTATTTCCAACATTCGAATTATTCCCATTGCCATTTCCGTTTACCAAATTCCCATTGATGTTATCATGTCCATTACTAACATTATTACCATTATTATTATTCTGAGAATTATTAACAATACGCGACGAATTACATGCGCCACCAATAATGCATTCACCTTTATCAACATCAAATGTCATACTTTGTGGACAATTATATGGAAATGGCTGATAATTACCAGGCAAAATTTCAGCACACTTGTAATATTTTGTGCAATCATTTTCAACAGGTTGATCACCACTACCACGACATACCCTAACACAATTCTGAGTCTTAACATCATAAGCCTCATAAGCTTTGCACTTTCCAAGAATATAAGCTTTTTCATTAAAACATTTCCCCCAAATTCGATCATCCGACGGATGAGCAAAAGCTTTCCAGATTTGTCCTTTGCAATTGACTGTTACGCAATCCGACGTTTTCTTTTGCAGTTTGCATTCTCCAAGCGCATGATCGTAGACATTATTTAATGGACATTGCATTCGGGTTGACAAACTATTGTAACAGATATGATATATCTTACAAGAATTTGGATCTGGATACGACACTGTTCCGGATAATGGCGGACAATAAAATTCATCTGCTTCCGATTGACAGTTTGAATTGATGGCCGATGCTGTACATAATCCTGTATCACGATCACAATATGGCGTACTTGGTAATTTTGAACAATTCACTTTGGCAACCTCTGTAAAAGTGCCAGCTGCGTTTGGAGCACACATTTGACTTGTGCTGCAAGATGCTGAGTCGGAGGGTGATAGACATTGCGTCATTTTGCTACACTCGACGTCTCTTGTCAAACTGAAGCTTAAGCTTGACGGAGGCAAATGTCTTAGAATATGAACCAAGGGATTGGCTGCCGAAGCAACTACCTATAATATTACGAAAAATAAAATAAAAATTATAAATTCAAATTTTAACTGTGAGTAATTTTGGATTCTATTTATTGAAAAGAACGTACCAGCAGTACTGACAAGTACAAGAATGACTTCATCATGATCACTAACGTGAGACTGATAAAGTGACCTTTCATCTTCCAGCTTTTATATGCAAGGTGCAATGTTAAGCTCACTTGCCTACGTAATAGATAAAGAAACTACGAGAAGAGGAAAATATTTGTCACGAGAGACGATGGATCAACAACGTTAGAGAATAATAAATTCTGAACGATAAGGTTCTTCCAGGAAACTGATAACCGAAGTCAGTCGATTTTTTCGTTTCGTCCCACGACGTTAATACTGTCAATATATTTTTACGAATTCTCCATTCCAGCCCAGATAGTAAGATAATGCAAGGATGTTGTAAAAGAAATTTTATGAACGTATAATTATATTTTCCAATGCCAAATGATCGTCGTATAGTTGTCAACTTATATTTTTGCTGAGGAATTTAATCGAGGGGGGTTTATGAATAAATATACATCGAACGATATAAAGTAATATATTATTTACAATCAAATATTTGTATCTCTCTACATCCTATTGGCTAGAATATTCCACCCACGTTGCGGTGGTAATTCAGCTGTGCATGTTGACTATAGTCATAACTCTGATCGTACCATTCAGGCCCAGTCGTGACATTAGTCCCGCTCGTGGACTGGGCCGTATGAGAAGCATGATGATGATTTGGATGAGTGGAAGGATATTCTCCTCCTTGGAAATGATTGAACTGTCCCCATCCAAGTTGAGTCCTGGACCAGTCAGCATTGCCTATAGAGCATAATAAATGTTTCCATAAGATTCTTCCAATAATGAATACAAAAAATACGTTATTGCAGATTGATAATGACTTACCAGCATTGTGAGGAAGTGCAGTCGAAGGTGCGTGAGCTGCAGGAGGCGGAAGTGCTGACACCTGTCCAAGTTGCATGGGATTTGCATGTCCTGTCAAGGGTCCTAAGTGTCCTGAAATTGCTACTGGATGTCCTTGTAAGGCGCTGCTCATGGTGGTTGGTACTTGCGCCATGCTAGTAGCCATCTGAGCTTGATGAAGACTCGCGGAGACTTGATGAAGACTCGTTGGAACTTGGTGGAGAGTGGTTGGCGTTTGATGAAGACTCGTTGGTACTTGGGGAATTCCTCCTGGCATTTGTGGTACCTGTGGTAACTGTGACAGCTCATGACTGCTCGCGTATTGACAGGGCGTCAAAGGAAGTGTGCCCACAGAATGAGCTATACTCCCGGCGTGTTTTCGTAAACGGGCTCTTCTATTGCTGAACCAGACCTACGTAACGGATGAATTAAGACGTATGAGACGTATTGATTGCTGATTTTGATGATGTTTATTTATATTCCTTTTTGAGGTTTATTCTTGTTTAGAATTTTTGTATACCTGTATCCTTGCTTCTGTAAGTCCTGTTCTTTGCGCCAGTTCTTCCCGTGCGTAAACGTCAGGATATTGAGCCCTTTGAAAGGCAGCTTCCAATTGCTCTAATTGTTCTCCAGTGAAAGTGGTTCTACTTCTACGCTGTTTCCGTTTTAGGGGAATTCCTGGTTCGCTTTCAGTGTCCGAATCATCCCCACAGCGACCTACAAACGAAAAAATTCTTTATACATTGTTTATACAGAAGCACTGATATGCTTATAAGAATACAGACACCCTGTGCGATGATCATAATTCGAAATTCAAACATAACAGAACTCTTGTCCAAGTGTTTGAACGGTTTGAAATGTTCGCATCACAACGATGCTTGAAATAAAAAAAAAAGAGGAACACACGATCCCAATTAATAATCTATAAATCGTCGGAAAACGCGTCATCATTCCATCGACATGTCTATTTCATTATATTCCAAATTTTGTACCCTCGTCTCCTTATTCTTTTTTTTTTTACCAGTATCTACTCGCCAGCCGCTGAATAAGATATTGATGAGGCAGCTCATATATTAACTCAAGACTCACACGTGAAATCCAATGACTGGGTGGCCCAAACTTAAGCGCGGGCCTCTCGTCACATCATTGATCGTTCATCATTACCTTACTAGGATAAGATCATTGTTTCTTATATTTATAGGAACGTGACTTTTCGATACAGAACACCCAAGGAATTAATCGCCATCCACAATTTTCGTATTGGCTATCGAACAAATCTCCAATAATTATACCGTATTAAATTTTTAGAAAAAAATCTTGCCTCAAAAATAATTCATATCGCATAGTGCTTTCACCTGAGTAGGTACATACTGTTCGCTATAGTAAAAAATCGGTATACTCAGTCACAGTATCTGAATGCTTGAGCAACTTTAAGTATCCAGGTAATATATCTACAGTCATAGTATACACGTAACCTATTGATAAAAGGTAAGTAATGCAAGTGACGCAGGTGTGGGTCAGGCCGTAGGTATTAACGCCCATCGTACAAGAAGGTGCGTGCGACGCGGGTTGAATTTTTAAAACTGTACAACCCGCCTCGTTTTATCGCGTCCATGCAAGCGCGAGTGCAGTTCTAATACGTCCGCGTGTATTGGCACGAAATGAGCCCCCTTAAACGCAACGGTCATTAAGCCATCCATAAAGTCCTCGTAAAAGCGGGCGACCATCTTGGACTGGTAGGCCATTTTCTCGGGTTTCCGTATGATCGATGCGCATTACAATCGATGCCTTCGTGCAATTTCACGCTTTAATCATACGCGTAATATACTATTGTGCAATTTTTCTTTTTTCATTTTGTTTTTCCTACCCAGTTAGTATTAATTTTTAATTTACATCCTTTGGATACTTTTTTATTTACTGTCTTGTGATGCGGAAGATTTGTCACAGTTTTTCTAATAATAGCGGACGTGAAAACGTCTGGCTCAAATGACTGAGTGACTTGAGAAATTTCGTTGAAACGAAGGATCCTTTTTTTTTTCTAAGACACAATGTGTACCCAGCATTAGGTTCTTTTAATGGAAATTTATTCAAGGAATATTTAAGGATATCAACTTGTTTAGGCGTTTCTATTCATTTCGTTTGCTTGACCGGTATTGATGTTTACTTGTGCACGGAACTGGCTGTTACTTTAAGAATAAGATGAGAGAACGCGAAAGGAATGAAAGAATGAATATAGAAGATCAGGTTTTAAAAATGGCTAACCGATCGCAGTATGCGTTTTCAAATATTTGCGTTAAGTCGACTTCGTTCCTATTGTCATCCTGTCTATTCATTATCCTTCCTATCTTACCAACAGAAATGGCTGCGCCGTTCATTGTCCTGTCGTAAAGGACCTCTTCGGTAACAATGTCCTTCTCCGTAATATTACTAAGTCTTTTACGTAGGATACAGGATCATTCGCTTGATCGAACGTATTCACTCTTTAGGTCAATTGACGAAATTCCCAATCGCGTTTACCGGCATTATTTTCCATTCTATGGAACATTTCTGTTACACTCTTTAAAACTGTTTTGACGTCTGACCAATCGTCTGTCAGCTGGATTATCCTTATTCGCAAGGATACTTACGTCGATGATTGCTCACTTGATGCCATTATGCAGTTATTATACTGGCATTACTATTGACATTAATAATGTATTACCCATTTTGTAAAAAATCGTCGAAGCATACATTTTCGAAATAGTATTTTTTTTATTCATTTTTTGTTTTCCTTTTCATTTATGCAGTATAGAGGGACATTGTTTTTGTTCCATAAAAGGTAAAAAAAATTGCCTAGAGTCTCAGTACTGTATGGAAGAAAGCATTTGTAATAAGACATTTTTTTTTAATTTGAAAAATTGCGATTTTCAAAAATATATGTTTTTTGTTTGTAAGTTCTTTTTCTTTTCCCTTTGAACAGTGCGACCTGCCCAAAATGCAATGTATATACAATCCATAATACATTATATACAATACGAGCTTTTCTGCGGTTTGCAGCTATACGTAAAAGGCCTGTACCGACGTTGCGCGCCCCGACGTATTGTGCCGCGAGAAGAAAATGGATGCGATGGACGGAATTTAGGCACACGATTCCCAGCGGTGCCCTTTGAGAACGGAGGCCTCGCATTTGTCAAGAGTCACGGACTCGAGCGGGATTAGGCCACAATGGGTGCGCGGTTTAATGACTCGGGAGTAACGGAAAATGATTCCAGTGATTTATCCAATCTCCACCTGATTCTACTTCATATTTTGTCTTCCATTATTTTTTTTACCTTTTTCACTCGTACTTCTTTTTTTCCATACAACTTTCACTCGAATTTATTCAGCTGCTTGGCAAATATAGATAGCATAGTGGAGTATACGTCAATCACGAAGAAAATACAGCTAACGGATGCACTATAATTTACTCCTATAATCATAGCACAAGAAATACAAAATGCCAGAGTGCAACAGTTTCTACACAGTCAATTAATTTCTTACTATTTCTTCCACTGCCATTGATCGTTCCTGTAACTACCTTCTAAGATTCCACTAAATACTGCGTACTTTAGAGATGTCCAATATATCAACAAAAAGCTTTCTCTGACATGTAAACTTTACGGCACGTCCCTAATTACGTGATCGCTCAATCAATAGTACGAAGTAAAATAATTTCAACGGGATTAAAGAATTGTTCAAAATAAATGACAAAATTCTTCCAATAGATCAATCATAAATATTCGTCGACAATAATATTAGTCCTGTGAAGTATTTGAAAAATTTCTTTCGCCTATCCTTGAAAATTGTCACGAGCAGGCATTTTGAATAATGTCAAATCCCTCTTGTCACTCGTCAGATTCCTATGGATTCCTGGAACGTAAGTCTTCTCCTGCCACATTACGCAATCAATGTGACAGGTGTAAGGCTCGTAGCGGTGTCACTGTGAGGGTCGGCGAGTGTTGTGAAATATTGCTAAACACGTTTCGGCGGTCGAACTCCGCGGCAGAGACGTGTACGAGGTGACAAGAATTTAAAGAGGGCCCGACGCCTCTATTGAAGGCCCCCAACTTGTCTCTGGACCATTATTCCATTCTCGCGATTGTCATCCAGGAGATGCCGACGGACGCCGCCAAAGGGTCGCCGACGCCGCGGAGCCCGCAAGGCATCACAATTTTGCTTGGCGTTATGTAACTTCTCCTTTCTTTGCTTCTTCGCCTACCTACTCTCTCTCTCTCCCTCACTGGCATCGTTCTCCGTAGCTTTGGTGTCTTTCAAATTGAGAAGAAGAAAGAAAGAAAGATAAAGAAAACATTTGAAGAATCTTCAATCAAAGAGCCACGCTAGACGGGACTTAATACCCTGAGAGAAAGAATTCTATGTTGCTCCCAAGTACCCTGAACGTTACTAATTATCGAATTCAAATCACGACCATACTCTTTGTAAATGGTAATTACACGACCTGGTAATTAGATAGGATATAAATACTTGGGCTAAATACGGTAGCTGGATTTAAACGTGTGATGAATTATACAAATTGACGTTTTCGAGTGACGACTGTATTATCAATGAAATGCCTATATGAGGAGATAACCAAAAAATATGTAATTTCGCGCGTGATACTTTTTGAATGAAAAATAAGCCAAGTACCACATATTATAGGATACTTGATGGGTATAAAAAGTAAAGTAAATGATATTCTTTCAGACGTGTTTTAAATGTATGAGGATTCATCGATAATCAATTACAAGAATTAAGTTAAGTACTCGTGATGGAAGGATGTAAAAATAAAGAAAAACAAAAAAAAACTGAAAGAGAGTGGAGTGTGATAAAAAAATGAATGAGAAAGAGAGAACGAGAAACAGAAAATGAGTGAGGCTTAGAAAGAGTATATAGTATATCAGAGGGCGAAATCCGTGGGCCAGGTGGGTTTCTCGTCGGGCTGGGCCAGTCGGCATTCCTCTCGCGCCCTCTGACACTGGCGGTCCTCTCAGAAGGCGTCTCTCCTCGTTTCACTTCGAGTGAACTCCATCCGGTCCTCCTGCTCGTACTGGCGGCGTAAAAGAATCGGGTGTGATCGTTTAGGTGCCCATATGTTGGACTTGTAATGAGAGAACGCGTCGTCTCTGCCCGCTCGAGACAGGGGGCGGCACTCGACGAAATGCTTTATAGATTATCATCAGGTTCCTTGCTATATCTACCATTGTTTCAGCCTCCATTATTAGGTCGTTAGCGAGACTCTTTAATACGATAATTGAGGCACTTTATTACGTTGAGAAAATCATTAATTATCGATTAAAAAATGACGATGGAAAATTTTAGAAATTTTATAAAAACATGATTCGATTATTGATAATTGTACGAATTGTAGTGTCTTTGCAAGGGTCAGGATCAGATTCAATTATTGGGACTTAATTGCGATGATTGATCGATGATTTATTGAGGACTTTTATAAGGGAATCATTGAACTTGTTTTTCTTAGAGCGAAAGCTCGGTACCAGTTAACGTTGGTGGAATTGACATCAGGAAAAAGCCGGTACAAAGTTTACCGTTGATAGGCATAATCAATAAGGCCCAGTGGGATGAAAAGCGGCCGATTGGCTGAATAGATCGCGTGAAAAGACGCGTGTAATCAATTAGGGGGGGCCTCCGGGGCCTGCAGAGTCGAGAGCAAATATCTCTTTCGGAGCAGCGTCATCCAGAAATGTGCTGGTCAGCATCCCTGCTGAGGTTCGTCGGTGGATCCACCCGTCGGCTCATGGGCCCGATCGGACTATCTTTACCAATCCGATATAGCCAGTCTTGACGATCCTACAAGCTTATTAATAGACATACTCGCGCCTCCTGGCAATCACGCCCTGATAAACTTGACGAGTATGTAACGAGAATATTCTTAAAAGAATATCATTTTAATCTCTTCCATTCGAAAGAATTAAAATTCAAATAAAAACAGTCTGTCTCAATAATTCTTACAATCAAACCTCCCACTAAAATTTTATCTGTACCAAGTATATAATTTTTATCCTCCATTCACAAAAAAAAACTTGTACCAAATCTATTACCAAGATACATCAATGGGCCTTGCCTCTGCTACCACTCTTATACTAGAGCATGAAACAGTACAGAACACTAATCATTTAGATTTCAGTGATGATCCCAAAGCTACTCAAAGTAATCAGTAATGCCAAGAGTGCACAGTGGCAAAACGGGTCCACAATCAGGTCAGAGTTTCGGAAATCTGGGTCTTTTCCTTCCTTTGGTGTCTGCGTGTCGAATTGGCGGGTCTGAATGGCCCGAAAAGAAGCCGCGCCTCGTAGGTTATAAATCTAGGCGGTGGGTCGTCCTGGGGGTCCTAGCGTGTGAGGTCCTAAATGGTAACAAATGCCTTCAAACGGCACAATAGCCCGCGGCTTCGTTGACATCGAAGGGCCGGTGTGTCTTCCTGTCAACGCCCGGGGTGAGCAATGGCTGCTCACTGCCGTCGCTGCGTCAGCATTTCTCATAGTTTCCCTACAGCTAACCGACACACTGTATATACTCATAGATACCACAATGGTAAAATGGCCAAATTCTATCGTACCAGATACACCTTCCTACATTGTAAGTCCTTTTTACAAGCCCCCGAATGACAGAACCTCCTCTATACTATATCCATTGACACTTACCATAACCTCATAGGTGGTCCCTCATCCATAAGAAATCACTCACTGCACGTCACTTGTGAAACGAATACTTGACTTTTCAAGTGCCGAAAACTCGAAAAAAAAAAAAAGGAAAAACGAATATATCGCAAATACCGTAATATTCTCAGGCTTCAAGAAAGACGAAACGTATTTAAAATCTGACGATACTCGAACACCGCCTATGCAGCAGATCCGTTAATTATTAAATTATCCAAGAATTCCAGCGATGCCATCGTAAGGCATGTTCCTTTATTCGTTTCCGTAATAAAATTAGCATTCTTGCGCGATAACTGCCATAACTGAGTGTACCGATTAAATCGCGACTCGAAGTTGACTCCCTCTGTTTTTCTTGTCCGGCCTGAAATACCCAGGGTATACGTGTATCTATAGAGCGGATGGAAAACAGGCGTGCCAACCTGTGCCATAATCTACTAGCGGTGGGCGTCGTGTGGTGTCGTAGCGATGGAGACTGAAGATACACCGAAGCTAACCTCTCGGGGGATTATATTCTCGTGACAAGGATAGTGGTGCCAGCCTGACTCGTGTAACGTCGTAGATACACGATACGATACCTGGCTCAACAACCCTTCGTGCGCTAGTGTACGGCTTCCTCTTATAATGCTTCCGAAAAATCAGGCCTCGCAGACAGCCATTTATCTTTGCTCGAAAAGCATGCTTCTTTTTCAGTGAATTGTGAATGCATAAATTTTGCTCTTAAGGAAGATGGAGTTTGCATATATATAATAATTTATATCAACAATCACAGAGTCGATATTCAATTGCAGTGTGTAATAAAATATATGTATATAATAGTATAAATTCATATCGAAAGGAGGTTACGTATGACGTTCGATATTTGTTAAGAATACGAATGAGACGATAAAATCATAAAACAATTATTAAATTAATAGTATTTAATTAATGCGTCACGTATGGTCTATCGATAATTCGCCTTAATGGTGAATAGAAACGAGACAAGTGAGTTAAGTGGGAAGTGTGGGCCCACCTGGCCAATTAGGCCTATTTAATTAACGCGCTGTATACGGCAAAAGGAGCCTTGGGCTAACCTAACCTTTATTCGCGTTATATGTTACCGACACCTATCATCCCCGAATGTTTTCTATGGATCGGAGCGATCGTCGATCGCCGATACAATCAATAAGCCTGATTGTGAATCACTTAGTGGCTCGGTTGTTCCTTGAAGAGGATGCTTGTGTGGGTGGGTGGAGTCTTGTGGGGCTACGATGAATATATACATATTATACACGTGGGGTCCGATGGGGAGGACCCATTAGGCTAATCCCTCGTCGGCGGCCAGGCCAAAGGAAGGGAATAAGAAGGAATAAGAAAGAATAAGAAAGCCACAGGCTACGTGTCATTTCTGTTCGACCGCCGACACCTATACCCGGACCGACTAACATCGACCTATCTTTATACGTGAGTATATATATATATATTACGTATACATATGCACACGCTCTTATGCTCTCCTGCTATCTACTACAGAGGTGCTCCCTATCATCATTTATACTTCCTCTTCCTATTCCTTTTTTCACCTATTTTTATACCTATCCAACACTTTATGCCTCTCCTCGTGCATCTCAACGCCGACAATCAGGTACTGCTGGCGTTACAAGGTACTATATACCTGGTAATTATAGTTGAAGGACAATTTGTTAAATTTCCTGACACTGCTACAGATAAGGTTTTTGGAGATGAGTAACTGAAGATTCCACTAGATTGAATTTTGGTGCTGGTCAAAGTTTATCTTTGATCTTAAAAGAGAATTGTAGTTCCTTCAATTTGATTTAGGCATAAACTATGTTGGACTTGAACTGAAACTGTATCTTTTTTGAATTTTACAGTTTAAAGAGATATTAGTTTTATCTTGAAAATAACCGTGCATTTTATCTTGTAATTTAATACGGAATATTTTATTGCTTTTTTTTTTTACAAAATTGATCAAGCTAAAGAGTTTTTTGTGACCGTTATTTTGTATCTAAGTGTATTATATTTTGAAGAATCAAGGGATGCTAAGTGAGCACCACTGCTGACGTGTGGCAGGCGGTTCGTTTGATCTCCGCGGGACTCTCGCGGGCCCCGGGGCCTCATGGCTCTTGGCTCTTTCCTCTTGGCTCTCTACTCTTTTCTCGCCTTTTCGACAGTTCACGATCCCGCAAGTCTCTCACTCCTGTTATTTTTCACCCTTTGAACGCACCTGTACCTCCTTAAATACCAGCGACTTGTTGACCACCCCTTTACGAGATTCCCAGATTCACCTATTTTATCTCAAGCACGTCAGACTATCTTGTTCCTTCGAACAACTAAATTATCCATAAAATATTAAACCACCTCTAACAAACACGCGTTGTATCTTCAGAGCGAATTCACTATTTTGAGACAACAGAATCATAACAACAATGGATTTGCAAATTCTTAAGCTTGATAAAAAAAGAGTTTTGATTGCTCCAGTCGTCCCAAGGGACCAAGATAATTTCTTGCGATAAATCCATGCATTCCGACGGACGTAAAAAGAAGATAAAAAAATAAAGAAATAGAAATGGTGGATAAGGGAGATCCAAGTGGAGGCAATGTGAAAGAGAGATGAAGATAGAATCTGGAGGTGGGGTAAGGATAATGTGTGCCCCATAAGATATTGACACTCCTGTAATCCGTTTGTCGGACGTGTGGGCAACCTGGCTAATCCAGCTCACGCCCACCGGAGATTAAATCCGCCGGCGAGGCTTGGCTCGACTCAGCCTGCAGGACCAAAACTCCGACATCATGAGGGAACGCGTCAAAGTTTTACCGAAGGAGAGAGAATGCGGGTTAAAAGCTCTTCGTCCTCTCAGACGTCGGATTCGCCGACTTTTCTCTTTTCATTCTTGTTATTTTTTTTTATTTTTAGTTGCGTCATTTCTTTTTTGTCACTCAGATTTTGATTTGACTTTGTAACCTTTAGGTACACTTTTTTACAATTTATTATTTTACTATTCTTCTAAACTTTCTATTAAAACAGCTATTGGTATTATTGTTATTTTGTACTGTTAATTTTTTTATTTGAAAAATTTAATTTTCATTGTTTTTCAAACACTGTTGCCCTTTCGATTCTCAGAAATACTATAGGTACATTTTTATGAGTTTGATTGTATTAATTATAATTTATAGAAAATTTGAAAATGTTATTGACAAAGTTGTAATAAGACTTACCACCACCTAGTATACTGTTGATAGTATAGTCCTTTTTACCATCGTCACTAGGTCGTCCCCCTCGCAGTAGTCTGCTTATAGAGCTGATACTGGGTGGATCCGAGAATCCTTCCTAGACAAAGATAAATTAAAAATTACAAAACTGAAAAAAAAAGAATTGAATCAAAGTAAAAATAGTTTCTTACAATAATATTAAATATATTTTTCCAGCGTATACATGTGGTATTACCAAATGCAACAATATCCCAAATCTACCAGAAACACTCGAATCCAAGAAATATAAAATCTTTTTAATACATTACAACTATAACCAAGTATATTCGATCCACGTTTGCGTATCGAGTGCGAAATCAGAAATGCTGGGCGGTAACAAAGGTTCCCGCGTTACCAGTCGAGGGCTGATCGCTATCGTACGATCACGGTCCGATCGGCGATCGCCGATCGCGGATCTCAGAAACAATAACGACGAGTTGGGTCGAGTCGAGTACGAGCCGTGGCGAGGATCGTGGCCGGGGCGATGACAGGGAAAGAGAGATGGAAAGGAGAGCCTCAGGCTCAGGAACGCCTCCTTCCAACATTAAATGCCGTATTAATGCCGGCCACGGACGCTGCCTGCTTGCCTCTTTGCCTGCCTTTACCTGCCTTTACCTGCTCGGTTGCTTGTGCCTCTTAGCAGCGGCGTATACGAGATTTCGAAACGATATCGAGCCCCGCTTTTCCTTTTTCTTTCTTTTTTCTTTTGCCGCTCAGTTTATACGCAATTTTGCTCCTCTTTTACACCCTTGATTTTCGAATGAGTTCTTTTTTTTTCGTGCTCTTTTTCCTTCGGTTAAATCAATTTATCTCTCTATCAGAGCTAGCCGCAAGGCCGGCTCCTTTTGAACTTGAATATTATAATTTAGGTCATCAGCTCATTTTATGTATTCTGCTAGGATATATTTTTCCGTGTCTATGACGATTTTATTTGTTCTATTGAAAAAAAGTAACTTACATACACGAAATGTATATTAATGTTATTTTTTATTGACGTTAATTCGTAACTATTATTACTGTGGTTGGTTTGCTTTTTTTGTAAGGAATTTTTCCACCGGCAAAAATTTCTTGAAAATATTTTTATTCTTGATGGTACGTTGTTCTTGGGTTTAATGAAATATTCAAGACTATACTCAGAGCGTACGCCAATGAGGTGTGGGTGTAGAGGCGGCGGGCAGGATCTATTAGAGGACACGCGAGTCGCCCCGGGGTCCTATGGACCCCTCCTAACCACGTACCGCCTCATACACAATATTAAAAAGACTCATTCACTACAGACCAAGAGAATCACCGTGCAAATCGGCAGGATCGACTTTCCCGGATTCGGGAAATAAATCGCAATTTTGTTTAAGTACGAAACCTGCCATGAAAAAAAAGTTCCATGACAGTTTCCAAAAAAAAAAACAAACACCATCTTCCAAGTGAACAATCACTTTTTATAAATATTTAATATTTTCCTATTTAACAAATATTGCAAATTTTTCTGCAAATAATTTTCTATTTAATTTTATTATAAAAAAAATTCTTCGTAACTAACAATCCATATTCGATATCTGTATAACATTTTCCAAAATGTCTGTCAGCATGTATTAATATTCCATGGCATTCTCTTTTTCAAATCTAATATACAGATATATATAATACACTGTGGCAGATCCATTTAGTAAAGAGCTTATAGAAGCGGCTCACCTTCATAAGCTTATCACGTATCTCCCAGCTGAAGATTCCAGGATTATCTCTCTTAAGTTCCTCGATTCGTGCCTCGACTTCCGGCGTGGCTACTCTCGGCTTACTCCCGCCAATCACACCAGGCCTGATGGATCCCGTCTCTTGATAACGATTAAGGATCTTCGAGACGCAACCGTGAGATACACGTAGCTGTCTGGATATAGCACATGGTCTAACGCCGGCCGCCGCCATTTCCACAATTTTCAATCTAATGTGATTCGGCAATGGTCTACCATTGATGAAGACCCCGCCAAGCTGATTCATTCTTCCCTGGCCTGTAAGGTAACAAGATGCATTTTTTTTAAATTAAAAATTATTTTTCACTTCCTCATAAATCAACGATAAATTAATTCATCTGTCGATACAGATAATCCATAGACATTTTTAAAAATATAATTTCGATTAGCAGCAGTAAAAAAAAATGTCCTTCCGTTATACGAGTTACGAGCGATTACACGTGGTGAAACGGGTATAAGCAGACACCGTGTAAAAAGGCAAAATCAGATAAGAGGAGGCGCGTGGGTTAAATTGCCGAAAAGAGGCTAAACGCCGTAAAATTGAAAGAGTTATGGGTGGGGGGGGGGCGTGACTTGTCGTTTCCGGGACTAACGAGAGAATTCTAGAGGATAACATATGTAATTAGCCGTCCGGGTGAATTACACTGTGGACGCACCAAGATCATTTGTGACGCTGTCATTAGCTTCTGATGGTGAGGGACTGATGAGGGAAAGGAGACGAACCCGCCTAATAACTGTCTTTACCAATTTGAAAATTTAGTCCGCGTAATCGGAATTTCATAAAGGATAATTGCTGGACTTACGATTCCTGAGAATACGGATACCTACTGATTATTCATTTATTGTTATGTCGTTAATTAACTTTCTGTAATACAAACGATTCTCATTACACGTGACATGCTTTCGTAGTGGGCACAGTAATTATTTTTTGTAATTGAACTTTGGGGTGACAAGAAATTTCGGATGACAAATTTTTTATGGTGTACCGTATGAAAAAAAAATATATATATATTGTAGAATGTATTTATTGGTTGGGGATAATCAATTTTAATGTGTAATAAAAGTGAATTGGAAAATTTTTATTAATTATCATATTTGTTTATAGCATACTTCTTGATAGGCTTATAATGAATTCCCTTTTTTAATATCTAAATGATAACTAATTAGAATAGTGTAACCGTATAAATTGGTTGCAACACAAAGATACTGTGAATGCTAAGTTGAATATGTTGGTTAATTTATAAACCGATTTCGATAAGGTTTTTTATCAGGATAATAAGCATATAATTAACTAGACGAGCCATAATGGTGTTCGCGATAACTTTCATTAATGCTTCAATAGTAACGATTCGAAGCGATTCGATAAACTGTCTAAATTATAGCCATATGTAGATTAAGGTTTACGAGAACAAGTCGTAAAAATTTTTCTTTTTTTTTTTGCTCTTTATTCACGTGGACTGTGAACAAATCTTGTCTATATTCAAGCTGAGTTTTAATACACTTTCTCTATTAGTCTCATCGTTATATTTTTATTATCGAAAATTTGTGTCTAGCAAATCAAATATCTCAAACGTCAAATAAAAATTTGTATAATTTTTTAAATTCCTAAAATTGTCTAAAAAAAATGTCAATCATTTAAATCGTATAATTCCTTTTTTCTTATTTCAGTTAATACAAATAGACAAAAATCATCTAAATACCTTGAAATGGATATCCACCAAAAATAGGCCTCATACCGCTGGTCACGTCCATATTGTCCACAATTTATCCAGACACCGTCACTCACTGTTAAACAAAGTCACACAAGCCACGCGCGAATAAAGGTCTGTTCACACGGTACGTTAAAAGGAATCGAGTAAAATGAAAAAATGCAAATGAACAAAATATCGGCTGTAAAACACTACCAGGGACAAATACACTGTGTCCTATCGAGCTGCGTATCGGCCTATCAGCCAAGTGGAGCAACCAGAGGCGGAAGTGCTCCCGAAGAGGGATGGAGAGTAACCCGTAAAAAAGGAGGAAGAAAAAGAAGATGTAGATGGAAGAAGAGGTAGGGAAGTAGAAGTAGAGGTAAAGGAAGTTGTAGTGCCGGCGTGGCTTTCGTTCCGAGGGTTTCGCAGCAATAACGTGTCAGTGCGCTCAGCCACTTGGGGTCTCTTCCTCGTATGCTCAGGGTGTTCCACGACCTGGCATCAACGTGGGGCTGATTGTTGGGTCCTTGGTACGAGGGGACCCATCATTGGATACGCCCTGCCACGTGGTTGGTAACTAAGAACTTTACAATGGGCGTCCCGGACTTTGGGACCGCCTACGGAACGTGCCCGTTCGGTTGAAATTACTACAACGATATAGTATAGTCCACTTATAGAAGGCCCCTTTTGCTTCTCTTAACATTTTGGGTCATATCGGTACGTGCCGATAGATTGAAACTGGAGACCCATTTAAGGGTAGTTTTCTGTTACTAATTAGCCCGTGAAATTGGAGCA